>CM046852.1:12268283-12523283 GCA_025618425.1 Heliocidaris tuberculata
CCTTAAAAATGTGCCAGTATGGTCAACTTAATGACACCTCTCAGATTAGGAAATACATGCGTTTTTCATGCAAAATCGAGACCCATTGGCTATTGTGTGCGAAACCCATAGACGTCTGTGTGTTAGAAGCAGCACAGTTGAGACGCTTTTACCAGCATGTTAGGTACGAGTTGTACGTTGAGTTATGGGCATAAATGCATAAAATTTAATTGATTTTTATAGTGTACATTGAGTACTTTGTATAGTGCTTGATGGTTTATACTCAAAGACAGTAAAATTAATCATTTGAGACCAAATCGAACATAAAATTAATAATTATTAGACCAAATCGAACATAAAATTATATTTGAGACCAAATCGAACATAATACATTGCAGTGGATTAGGGTAATGTTTGCGTGTTAGAGAAGGCACATTTCGAACCCTCTCCCAATAATTATGATTGGTAAGATTCATGCATGTTCAAATCATACATAGACGTATGGTTCAAACATACATTGATGCTTAAAAATTAATATGATATGTGTCAATAATGCTGTACGTAACGGAAAGGTATAAGAATAACAAAATTTCGTTGTTTAAGATAGAAATATGCCTTCTTGCGATCGAACACACCTTGATATTAGTAATTAGAGGTAGATAGTTTGGGTTCCAGAATTTACACTGGAAGAAAAGATTTACCAGCGAACATTAATGATTATCTTTAATGTCATTTTGGAATGCGTTGAAAGGATAATTTCGTGATTCATAATCGTAGGTATCACTTTGTAAAGATACTCAGGAACAAAATATACCCGAATGGCAAGATTGAGTACATTTTCAGATGGATAAATAAAGTTACACAAAGTTAATGCTGTGGTACATGATCCAGATTTTGTTACAAGTAAAACTCCCTGCCAGAATATGAGGTTACATTTGCCCGAATATAAGGTGTCGGTGCCATTATAGGTAATTTCACATCCATGGGGTGATGCAGTCCATTACCCTCCCCCTCCCCGCCTTATACGCCTATAATGATGAAGATATTTCATAATGATTATAATTCCGTATAATTTTCTAAATCATCTAAATTGTTTGCTAATTGTTGCTTAGAACATACTGGTAATGATGATCTGCCTATGTGTCTTTCTCCATTATTTTCTTTGATAGTGATGATGATTATTTTTTGTGATGACGGTGGGTCAAAGTACTTGCATACTGTTATCGGTTATTACTCGTACTAAGAGTATTCACGTAAGTTTGTTGACATCATCCTTTTTGAGCAGTATCTTCGTCTCTCCTGTCACATCTCAACTCTCTATCTCTTTCTTTCTCGCTCTCTCTCTCTCTCTCTGTTCTTGTCTCTTGCACACTTCCTCCCCTTTCCTTTCTCAATTCTCCCTCTCTGTATTTCTCACTCCCTGTCTCTGTTCTTCCTCTTCTTCCCCTCTATCTCCCTTTCTCCATCTCCCCTCTCTTTCCCGTACTCTTCTATTTATCTTCCAAGTCTCTGCATATCCACCTTCTTCCTTCGTATTTTGTTCTGTCTTTCTGTTCATGCACCATCTTTCCCTCATCTCTGTTTCTGTCTGAAGTCCATCCCTAATTTCAACCTATATGTTTATCCTTGTCCATCTCTCCCTCTCTGTTTCTCTCTTTGCCACTCTGTTATCCTCTTTCTCTGTCTATATTTTGTTCTCTCCTTCCCCTCAGCGCGCGCGCGTCTCTCTCTCTCTGTCTCTCTCTGTACTTCTCTCTTAATTACCATGACTGTCTGTACCTTCGATGTCTCTCTTTGCCCTCCTTCTCCCCTCTCCCTCTCTCCACTGTCATGACTGTCCTTCTCTGTCTACATCGCTCTCTTGTCTCCTCTCCCACTTCTTTCTGTCTCCGTCTGTCTTTCTATTCCCCTTCCCTTATTTTCTCCTTGTCTCTCTCCTTCTGCCCAACTTTTTCCCCTCCTTCTCTTAAATCGTTGCTCTCACCCCCTCACTCCCCTCCCATCCATCATGCATTTCTTGGTCCATCTCCCTTTTCGCCCCACCTTCTCTTCTTGTCTGTTTGTATGTCTGTCTACCCCCCCCCCTCTCTCTCTCTTTGCATGCCTCTTTCATTCTCTCTCTCTCTCTATCCATCCCCACCTTTTATTTCATCCATGTCATGCCTGTGTCTCTCCATCTCTCCCTCACTCTATTTTTCTCCCTTTCATCTCAATAATCTGTTCTGTCTCCATTTTCACTAACTATCCCTCCCCCCTTCCCCGTCTCTCCATCACTAATTTGATCCTTCCCCCTCAGCGCGTGCTCTCTCTCTCTCTCTCTCTCTCTCTCTCTCTCCCTCTCCCTCTCTCATCTTACCACCCACTCCCTTGTACCATCTGATCTCCCTCTTCCCTACCCGTCTCTCTGCTTGTCTGTCTGCTTCTCTCTCTGACTCTGTCTGTCTGTCCTTTGCTCTCAATCATTCCCCGTCTCTCCTTTCTTCCCTGTCTTGCCTTGACTTGCCTTCTCTTCTGCTCTCTCTCCTCCTCATCTACTTTCTCTCCCCACCCCTTCTCAGTGACCACCTTCCTCTTACGTCCTTTATCCCTCTTTTCTCCCTGTCTCTCCTGTCTATGCATCCTCTCTCCTTTTTCCTCGCCCTCTCTCTATATGACTCTCCCCCCCCCTCTCTCTCTCTCTCTAAACCTTTCCTCTCGTTTTCTCCCTTTCTCTAGCTCTCTCCGTCTCTGTATCTTCTTTCCCTTTGTCATGCCTCTAACCTGCCATCTTAGTTAATTTTGAGATAATCATATCCATTACTATACTATATATGATTATACTATTATTTGATGATATCAATTAATAGTATAATCATATCCATTACTATACTATTAATTGATTTCATCAAATCATTCCCAGTAAAATAACTTTTAAAATGTCATAATATATAACTGAAAGATTTTTATCATCAAACCCCATGGAACACTCATCAATTACTAAAATTGCTGTCAATGTCAATTATTGTGGGATAAGATCTTTAAATTGAAAATATATTATCATCTTGATAAATTGTTGACTCTCTATTCTAAAGCAATATTGCATAATGTATATATTTCTAAAACAAAATATAAGGAAAAAGCACTTTCCCAACTAAAGATGTCATCAAACTTCATGTTTGAGAAGCTCATGACAGGAGAAACAGATATATACGAACCGTCAAGACAAGCACAGAATCGTGACCCTAATCCGCTGAAATATATATATCTATGTTCGATTGGTCTCAAATGATTAGTTTTACTGTCTTTGAGTATAAACCATCAAGAACTACAAAGTACTCAATGTACAATATAAAAATCAATTTAATTTTATGCATTTATGTCCATAACTCAACGTATAACTCTTACCAAACATGCAGGTAAAAGCGTCTCAACTGTGCCGCTTCTAACACACTGAAGTCTACGGGGTTTCGCACACAATAGCCAATTTCACCCCTCAAATTGAAATTTCTTAAATATTTTACCCTTACAACAAAAAAAAAACAAACAAACAAAAAAGAAAAATCCAAGGGAATACAGCGACCTAGCAATAGATTCTTTTTTTGGTTGAAATTTTGAACATTCCTATTTTGGGGGCGCAAAATGAATGAAAACCCTGAAAGAAATATATTTGAGGAATTGAGTAAGGCAATTGCAAGGCAAATTTATGATTTCTTTCGAATGTTCTCCACTAGTGCTTTTTATGTACTTATATTCCATAAGGGGGACCAAAAATTTAACAAGCTCCTACCTTATGCGGGGGTGGGGGGGGGGGGGGGGGGGTAAAGAACTAGAGTCAATTAATGGTTAATACTTTAAAAACGCCATTAAGGGCGCAAAATAGCTAAATTTTTGACATAATTATGCGAGGGAGCAAAGCGACCGAGGTAAAAAAAAATTGGCATTTCAAACCCTATAAAACACAATTTCTTATGCATTTTGTCTTGTATTTCTCTCCCTTTTCTTTCTCTCTTTCGCGTTTTTTCGCGCCCCCTTCAAGTGACGCCCGGGGCACGTGCCCCTCTCCCCCCTCCCCCCCGTAGATACGCCACTGTTATTACGCGTCGCGATGCTGCCTTGGTTTTTCCCGGAACTTTTGTCAAACTTTTCAAACATTTTACATTCCCTCAATCTTTCTCACAATCCCGGCTCTGCTTAATTCATATGACGCTATTCAATATAGATTTAACAGAAACACATTGCATAATTATACACAATATCATGCTACATATCACTTAAGTGATTCCTTTTACGAATGAAATAATTTCAGTATTCACACTGTATAAAATGACGGTCATGAAACGCTTTTCATATGTTAAAGTGGTGTCAACTTTGAAGGCTGATGTCTACTCTTCACTTTGATACCAAATTGCTACAGTGCCAAAAATCTGAATGGTGATAAATGAAATGTGGGTGATTGTGAAAAGTCAGTTCTGAATACAGGTATACCCAAACTTTTGGAGGGTAGTGTAAGTGTCATACGATTATGTGTAATTATGAAATATGTTTGATTTGAGTTTTATTATGAGTGATTTTAGTGCTGATGCATACATTCTCATGGAATATTTTTCTGTCCTTCTCAGTTCTTGCCAAGCGTATCTTTTATTCAATTTCCATGGCCCTGTTTCATAAAACTTGTTATCACTAACAAGTTGCAATAACTGTTATAAGCTACTGAAATTCTTCAATCTGATTGGCTGAGAGCAAATTTTTCATAGAAATGTGGCAGTTGTTAGTGATAACAAGTTTTATGAAACGGGGACCAGTTCTGTGTTATTTAATTCAATGTGCATCATTTTACTATGCACTAGCAAAGCGTAATAGCTTACAAGTGGAATATTCAGTCAAACATGAAAGCAATGGTACGATGAAAGTTTTATCGAAATCATAAAGAAATGAAAAAACCAATACATTTTATACCTTTGCTAGAAAATTACCATGCACGATAACTTTCATTTTCCTGATTTTAATACTTTACATGGGTGAAGTTACCCTCACATACTATTTTTTGAAGGTTTTTGAAAATATTTACAGGAAAATGTAATAATGTATTATGTACTAAGGGCACCCTCGCCCCAAGCTTTTGCTTTTAGAGGTGTGTCCTCCAACTATGTATGTATCACATTAGTGTATATTTTGTCATATTTTTTGTTCAAAATATATGTACATTATTTTGCTCATTTATTAATTTGTATATTGAAAAGTTGGAAATAAATGTCTTTAAATTGAAAAAAAAAATTGAAAAGCCTGATGATGTGGCACATACAATATATGCCTTTATGTATAAGTACTGAAAGAACAATTGTGCACATCTACTGATGTATCATATCACATATCATATATACATATGATATGTTGGTCGATGCTTCACTTTTATCAAAATGTACTAAAATTGTAAAGCAATATTTCCATAAAATATTTTTTTTTAAACCCCTAACCTTTCTAAATTTATAAGTTTACTGGATTGATTAATACGATGGGTTTAACTCATAAACCCAACACAGATGTGATAAATGTAGCCATTTAAAAAAATAATCATTTTCCATTGCTTCTTGCGGTTAAGCAGATAAGATCCAAAAAAATAAAGTAGACAGCTAGACTTTTAAAGTGTTTTTATAGTTGATTGTAGCTCAAATGATGCAAGATACGTGTGTGCAAGTTTTATGTAGGAAGAAGAACAATATAGTAGGGAGGTGAAGAGTAAGGCACGTGTATGCAAAGTGGTTAAAATGGGTTTCAAACAAGACAATATAAACAACAAATCAGGGGAGCGTTTCATCAAGCGTTTTGTCAGTGATTTTTACCGACAACTATTATAAGCTACTGAAATCCTTGCATCTGATTGGCTGAGAGCAAATCTGTCGGTAAAAATCACTGACAAAACGCTTGATGAAACGCTCCCCAGGTGTTTTGTAGAAATTTTTACCCCCCAAAAAAGGAGGAATGGCTTGTTCATTTAACCCTTTCAGGACAAGAATTATTTAAGGGCTAAATTGATCACATTTTGTTCTTCAAATTGGCAACAATAATATTTTTCTTTTAGTGCGACAAGATTGTAATAAGGGGGTAATGTCTTTGAAAACAATATACATGGTTAAAAGAATTGTCGAAAAGTGGAAAAAGTTGCCAATTTCGATAAAAAACAATGATTTTGAACCTCTCAATGTGTTGCCAATTTAAGGATTTTAAAGCTTCTTCTCCTTTTTAAAATTCCTGGGATCAAACGCAATATGGTCATGTAACAAAAATAGACGTAGTGTGTGCAGAAATTTTTGCTCTTTCTACTCATGCATCTGGTATATTTTTTAGATCTCTGAATCAAAAGTTATTTAGCAAAACCACAAAATGTGGTCAATTGTCTAGAAAGGGTTAACAGTTTTGTGGGTTTTATTAATAGATTTCCATCATGTACAATAGACCATTTGATAACTATCACAAAGAAAGAAAGATTTGTATTAAAAGTGCCAAAATAGGAGTATTGGTAGAGTGAAAGAGCTAATTAGAGAGGAAGATGGAGAGAAGGGGGTTTGTAAGGGACAGAGGAAAAAAAAGAGCATATTTTTTTAACCTCCCTTTTATTCCTCTCTCCCGGCAATAGCATGTCTCAATACCCCCCCCCCCCCTCTCTCTCTATCTATCTCTCACTTCCATGAACTATCTCTTTCTTGTCACCATTTCACATTAAAAAAATCGATATTCGTCATATTCTACAATATTTTTAATCCATTTCAATACATTTTCGGATGTTATATACAATTTTGATATCCGTGCTATCAAGTTAAACTCCAAAAAGTATAAGCAAAAACAAAACTATAAAATAATAAAATATGCTGAAAATGTTCATTTAGTTACAGCAGTAAAGGTTGGGATCGAGCACATGTAGCATTCACATTCAGTTTACTAACTATGGCTATAGAGAATGAAAAAAAAAAATCGACAGTGATTTTTACAGACAATTCTGATCTCAGTAATTGCAGTTTCACAAGTTGGTCATTTGTGTGTCATTTTTAAGGGCTGGTATGGTGTAGGATGACATGTAAATAACGGTTCATGAATATATTTTTAGCAATTTCAAAGTATGAGGAAAGGCAAATGTGCAACATAAGTTCTGGCAACAGTTGCCCTTCGGTCAACATTTAACACTTCTCGTTTTTTAACTTCACGCTCTGGCCGAACACTTTAGGTAACCCTTACCCTAAGCTCAACGAAATGATACCGGATGAGAAGTTAAAGGGTGCAAGTTGATGGGAAGGCCATCACCCTGTTAAAAAGGTACATGAAAACGTTACGTAACCTTTTCTGTAAAAGGTAAAGTAATGCCAAAGCTTGATAAATTAGAAAACTCTTACCGAACAAGTTTACTCCGCGAAATACATACATGTATAAGAATATACAAAGCATATTGTATCCATACATTGTCAGAAAGTGGAAGCTGAAAAGTTTAATTATAAAATGTAATGCTTTTACAAAAACACACTGCACAAAGTCAATACAAATTGGGGTTAACAGAATATTTTCTATGCTTAAAGAGAGTGAGAGAGAGAATGACAGAGATAGAGAGAGAGAGAGGATAGTTATTTGAAGTGTGGAAAAAGAATACAATGTAAGAAAGAAAGAAAGAAAGAAAGAGAGCGAGAGAGATGGAGAAAGTAAGGCTGGGATAGAGGGTACAGTCAAATGGGATATAGTAGACTAAGACTTCGTGAAGCAAAGTGTTCAGGGGCGTCGCTAGAACAGCTTGAATGGGGTGGGGGAGGGGGGCTGTGACACCAAAATTTGCCGCCAACTTTTCCGACAAAAATGCTGCACCCTAATCTCCCCCCCCCCCTCCAAAAATGTAGAGATCTTGAGATTTTGATCATACCGGCCCATTTTTGCAAGGAGGGTGCTTACGCCTTTTGACCGAATATCAACTTTTCAATTTCTAATTTTTTGGCGAGTGAGCCGAATTTCTAAAACTTTTTGTAGAGAAAATTTACAGAAGTTACATACAGAATTTAAATAATTATCTATGAACCTCCTTGCCCAAATATGTGGATATTCTGGCTCCTCGCTGCCCGAATCTGAAGTGGTGGTTGCCCGAATATCGAAACTTTGAAAATCTCTGGGGAGAGGGGCTGCAGCCCATTGCCGCATGGGTACGCGCTATGCCCGAATATCAAGTTTCCATTTTCTAAATTTCTGCGAGGGAGCGAAGCGAGCGAGTAATTAAAAAAAAAAAATTTGTACAGAAAATATACATAAGTTACATAATTATCTGAGCACCTTGCTGCCCAAATATGAGGATATTCTGGCACCTAACTTCGCTGCCCGAATCTGAAGTGATGGTTGCCCGAATATCGGAACTTTGAAAATCTTCGGGGAGGGGGCTGCAGCGCATTGCCGAAAGGGGGGGGCCTTTTGCCCGAATATCAGCTTTCCAGGGTTTTCTTAATTTTTGCGAGCGAGCGAAGCGAGTGAGCAAAATTTTTAAAAACTTTTTGTAGAGAAAATGTACAGAAGTTACATAAATATTTGAGAACCTCGCTGCCCAAATATGTGGATATTCTGGCACCTAACTTCCCGAATATGAAGTGGCGGTTGCCCGAATATCGGAACTTTGAAAATCCTCGGCGGAGGGGAGCTGCAGCCCATTGCAGAAGGGGAACGCCTTTTGCCAGAATATTAACTTTCCAGTGGCCAGTTTTTCATTCTTGTTCTTAACTTCCCTTTTTCTTTTCTTCTTTTCTTTCTGTTTTTGTTTTCCTTTCCTTTCCCTTTTTTTCCTCTTCCCTCTCCCCTTTTCACCTCCTTTTTTTTTAATTTGCCACAGAAGTGGCGCATTTGCCGACAGCAATTTTGAGAGGGAGGTGACAACCCCTCCCCCCTCCCCCCCCCCCCCTGCTAGCGACGCCCCTGAAAGTGTTGGTACAAATACAAATTATACACAGTTGACGCATATATACATTAGGGGCCGGTATAAGTACATAAACTTATTTGGTAGATGAATTGGATTTTCTTTCTTATGATACATAACATTTCTTTGATAAAATACATTGGTATTTGTAAAGCTAAAAATTACAATGTCAGCAGTGAGATGTGTCATTTATCAGTCATCAGTAATACAGACAGACTCCCAGGTCTGATACAAAAATGTAAATATTCACCATGACAATTGGTAACTAAAACAGCCTCATTATACATGTATATACCAGTAATAAGATCTGTTTAACATGGTTAAAATTCAATTTCACAGGCATACTACACATTCATTCACACACTATCTCACACAGCCACTCTCCTCACACATGCACACACACGCACGCACATCCAATTGAAACTGAGGAAATAACTCTCGAACTTTGATTTTTAGAAAAATGTCAAATGTTGATAATGCACGATACCAATTTAGATGTGTGAGAATGATACGTTTTTCACTGCTACAACTATTTATCATACCTATGAAACATGCATAATAACCATATTTCAGGTGTTAATTGGCTTCATGACTACACCTTAATCACCTTCATGTAGTAGTTTCACATTGGAAACTTAAAAATAAATTAGAATCCACAGGTAAGAATACCCACTGAGAAATACGATGTAAGATTTGAGTTTTCAAAGTTTTCAGTGAGTAGGTCAACTAGTTGTTTTCGTATAGACACAGTTTTTTTTACACAACTCTATAATCTATGTGCGATGCATGAAACTTGCATTTTGAATGTCATTATATCATGTATATTCAGGTATGTAGACATGGGTGATTCAGCTTATTTTTTGTAATTTATTTTGAAATGAATTAAGTATGGTGCTTTGAAATAAAATAATGTCTAGATATTTCTTGCAAGTCAAACATGTAGTGATCAGTGGCTTAGTGTGTTTTCAGATTACAAAATAATAATGGCTCTCCTGGAAATATGAAATGAGTGTTTACTTATGTCTGATTTGTTAGGACTCCTCTTCCGTCATAGTAAGGTTAATATTTAAGATTTGCGTAAAACAAAGAATTTGCATTTGGTGTTAAACACGATCTCGCCTGATGAGAACTCGCTCAAAGCCCGGTAGTAAGAGTTACACTCCAACCCACTAATGACTGTTCTCATATGTCTCAGTCTGTTAGTGTAGAGGTCAATACTCACAAGACCATCCTTCTTCCATCCAATCAGGATGCTATCATCATGTAGGACAGCAGGGCCCGCAAAGAAACCCTCTTTTGCGACGTCATGTTTCACTGTACCATGCTGATCGATTACTCGAACAGTGTATCCATCTATAACAACCAGCATGTTACTGTGATTCATTGTACATATCTCGTTGGGGTTATAGCCATGGCAGGGGATCTCCCTAATCGGTTCCCCACCCTCTGGTGTGAACACACGTATCATCCTAGCTTTATAATACCCGACATAGATGTTGTTACATTTGTCAACATCCATGCCACCCCAGTCATATCTATTCATTATCTCAAAGTCCCTGCTTTCATGTTTCTTCCAGTCAGAGGAGTAGAGAGAGATCTTATCGTAATCACGTACAACATAGCGGCCATCAGATAAGACAGACACACCCATCACTTTCACGTCCTTCAGCACTGTTTTATGTGAACCACTAACAGTGAACTCTTCGATACCACCATCACCATACCCCACTAACATCTTACCATCCTTTGTTGGGGCCATGCTAAGAGATAAATTCTTAGAAATATTAAACTCGGCTACCTTTTCAAGTAACCAGTCGGTTATGTTTAACATCCCTATATTATGTTCATCGTCAAGAATGCGTCGGGTAAATGTTACTCCTTCTGCACGACTGGTAACCTGTTTTAGTTTTGATTCATCAAGATCCTCGCTATCTAACATATCCAGTAATTCTCTACAAAGATTACTGTGTACTACCAACGTCTCACCCTCAAGCAATGCTCTTACACCATTACCAACCAACTCACCTGCATTATTTAGACGAGTTATTAACTCATCTCCATTCTTACCATTTCTGAAAAGTTCTTCTTTCAGTTTCTGTTTCTGTTCTTTGCACTGATTGAGCATGTTGAGTAGAGCATTTTTCTTCGCGTTTAACTGGAGGAGTGTCTCGTCGAATGCCTTGTTGATATCAGCTTCCTTCTCGGCAATGATGGCTTCAACCTTGGCAGTCTCTTCTCGGACGACTTTGTGTACGACTTGATTTTCTCCATTTTCTCCATCCCTCTTTTCTGGAGAGATTGAATCTCATCCTTCATGTTCTTTTTGAAGTCTTCCACTTCTTGAATCACGTGATCTGACCCGGTATGGTCGAGCACACGGTATCTGAAGCAGATAGAAATCTTGCAGGATGTACACACCCATAACCTCTCTTCTCCTGGATGCTTATAGCACATTTGCTTGACTTTCACCTTCCCGCTTTTGATATCCTTCATGCTGACCACTTCGTGACTGGCCGTTTTCTTGAACTTCGAGTGTGCTTCCAGACAAGTCTGGCATAGGTAGTCCCCGCATATCTGGCAATATTGTAATGCTGCGGATCTGGCTTCCGGGTCACAGAGAGTACAATTCATCATTGTTGTCTTCAGGTCTCCGATCATGGACTTGAGAGGGACATTGGTTTTCAGACTAGACACGCCTCCTGTATCTAATAGCGTGATCTTAGAGCAAAGTGGACAGGATAATTCATTGGTTTTCTTTCTGGAATAGTGAAGGTGCTCCAGGCACTTCTCACAGAATGAATGAGTGCAAGAAAGTTGTTTTGGTTCTTTCAGAAGGTTGAAGCACAAGCAACACTTGAGGCCTTGGATTAGTACTGAAGCTTCTATACAGACATGATTGTTAGTCTAGGGCAATGAAAGAAAATTTCAATCTTAGCTAGGCTCCTGAACAAAAAAAGGTTTTTATCATTGCGAGGGAATGCAGTAAGACATCGAATATATCACAGCAGGTATAGCAGTCAGACCCAACTCCTGAAAAACGAGCACAGGTATATACTCCGAAAACGGCGTATAGAGCTAAATGAATTTAGAGCTCTCATCGTTCAGTGCGAGACAGTGTGTACAAAAAGCATGGGGGAAAATCGTGCAATTTCGACCTGCTGTTGATAATATATTTTTAAAAATAATGCTGCAGATATATTTCTTTCAAATGTTTGTCATTTGAAAGTTAGTTTTATATGACGAATCATTCAAGGGTTTTGAAGGTAATTGACACGCAACATTATTTTCGAATATATACAGGGGCGGCGCCAGGGTATTTTGATAGGAGGGGCAAGACGACCTAAAGATGACGTCATATTTTTTCTCCATTAAATAACAGGGGTAATATAGAGTTATATGTTTAAGACCTCTCTTTTTTAATACTCTTTTTTCTTTCTTCCCTTTTCTTCCCTTTTCTTCCTCCTTTTCTTCTTTATTCTTCTTTTTTTTTCTTTTTTCACTACTTGAAAAATCATAGGAGGGCGGTCGCCCCCTCTGCCCCCCCCCCCCCCCATGTAGCGCCGCCCCTGAATATATATATATATATATGTATCTTTGGCAGGTTGACTTTGCAAGATTTTCCCCATGCATTTCTACACACTGCCTCGCACTGAGCGATGAGGGCTCTGTATTCATACGCCGTTTTATGGAGTATGTACTTGTGCTTGGTTTTTCGAAGTTAGATCTGACTCTATGGGGTAAACAAATGTTTTCAATATCGCGTTCCTATGGGAAACTAAACATCACCTCGGTAATGACTGTGTGATTTTGAAATACTGGGCATGTAAACTAAATGTTAAGAAGTGAGGCCATTGGAAACACATGACCATATTGAAAGTTGGTTCTAATATCAAATACCTTATAACAATGACATTCAAAATCATTGGTAACATATCATCTATCCCAATATTCCCTTGGATTTCTCCCGTCTGTTTGTCATGATCCATGTGCTTTTAAATTGATATCACATTATTATTCTTTTTTTTTAAAGAGACTAGTCATATTAACGTAAAGCATTCGTATCCATTTCCAAACCCATTCGAGTAGTGACTGAACAACCAAAATTTATAGCACGGCTGTAGTTCTTCATCGTAAAGGCTCATCCTCTTGCGTCTATTGTAAATTATCAAAATGATGGGACCTTTATATTTGATATATAGGCTCCTATATAGCTCAAACTGTGACATGCAAAAGAGTTCATTACTAAACAGAAAACAGGAAATTTTCGCCATTTCATGAACCAGACTTTGGACGTGACAATAATTGCACCACCTACTGTATATTAGGCTATATTCGTTTTATATAATGATTCCTATCTAAGACCCCGTTCTCACTCACTTTGAAAGTGGACTTTTGGAGCGGTCTATCTAAGACCCCGTTCTCACTCACTTTGAAAGTGGACTTTTGGAGCGGTCTATCTAAGACCCGTTCCTCAGGAACGGTTCTTAGGTGAGTGTGAACGGTCAAAGTGGTCCAGGAAGTGGTCTTCTGGACCGCTCCAGAAGACCACCTCGGGGAGGTGGTCTTGAGGAACGGGTCTTATTAAGAGCGGTATGGACCGCTCTAAACGTGCAATGTGAACGAAAGCGTACTTCAACCGGAAGTGAGCCAGTGACGTTCCGCGCACAAAACAAAGCAAAAGCAATCGATCGGGCAGCCGGCAGGCACGCTACGGTACATCAGTTTGTATTCCGCGCGAAAAATTTGACCCGCTGAACTGAGCTGCCATAGCAACAAGGCCACTTTGAATCGTGGAGCGGTTTGAGCGAGAAAAACTGCTCGGAGTGTGAACGCTAGCAAACCGTTCCTCAAGACCCGTTCCTCTGGAGTGGTCTAACTAAGACCACTTTCAAAAGTGAGTGAGAACGGGGTCAAAGACCCGTTCCTCAGGAACGGTTCTTAGGTGAGTGTGAACGGTCAAAGTGGTCCAGGAAGTGGTCTTCTGGACCGCTCCAGAAGACCACCTCGGGGAGGTGGTCTTGAGGAACGGGTCTTATTAAGAGCGGTATGGACCGCTCTAAACGTGCAATGTGAACGAAAGCGTACTTCAACCGGAAGTGAGCCAGTGACGTTCCGCGCACAAAACAAAGCAAAAGCAATCGATCGGGCAGCCGGCAGGCACGCTACGGTACATCAGTTTGTATTCCGCGCGAAAAATTTGACCCGCTGAACTGAGCTGCCATAGCAACAAGGCCACTTTGAATCGTGGAGCGGTTTGAGCGAGAAAAACTGCTCGGAGTGTGAACGCTAGCAAACCGTTCCTCAAGACCCGTTCCTCTGGAGCGGTCTAACTAAGACCACTTTCAAAAGTGAGTGAGAACGGGGTCTAACTCTTTGTAAAGTCTTTCCAGCGATTTCAGTGCCAAGCAATAAATCAACTTACCTATGTTAGATTCAATGCTGAGCCACCACGCCTGCTCAAATATTACTCCATTCAGTACAAGTTTCAGCTTAGGCCAATAATGTTCATTGATGGTGAGGATATGAGATTATTCTTTACTTCCCCTTCGGATAAAAAAAAGTAGCTTTAGAATTTGGTTTGTGTAAATGACAGGGGCGGACTGCTGGCGGCATTTTATCGGGAGGTGTGTGAGCTTTGGCGTACGGCCACTAGATCATGTAGATGTTTTGTTTCATAGTCGGGTTGTAAATGGTGAGAGGGCCGATGGATAGTAGGTAGACTGGGCCTGTCGCAACGAAATTCCCACGGTCACTTTCCCCGGTCTGCCCCTTTTGAATTTAAGTGATCAATTGCGTAATTTGGGTACAGTCATATTGGGTGTTGCGTGTGTGCGTTATTATTTTGTTGTTTTTTTTTTTTTTTTTTTGGGGGGGGGGGCACTGGTCTTAATAGATAAATGAATCTCGAGCGAGCGGGGGAATATCAGACAGGGGGTCCTCACCTTTTTGAAATTCACCTCTTCCTTTCCCCCCTTTCTCTCCCCTTCCCCATCTTTTCTGGCTTGTCAAGAGAGAGTGGGGGGGGGGGGGCGCTTCTCCCCATCTGCCCTTTACAGAGCGACACATCAATGTCAAGGCAACATTTCCGTTTGCACGTAACGCCTTGAAACAATGGAGTTTGACTGTATGTTTCAGCTTGGGAAATTCCAGTGGCAGAGAGCCAGTAATGTGGGCTATATTAGCAAAAATAAAAGGCTACCAGAACACAGTGTTACAGAGATCACTGTGATATATCTACATGTACATATAGAATGGAATAGTGGAGGAATGGAGACTTTGTAAAAAAACAGAACTATTATGTTAATTGCTGCAGGTTTTTTTTTTTCTCTCCATTAATATATACTTCCTACTATCTTTGTGAAAGGATTTTAGGATTTTGGACTAGAGTTTTATCAGTTTTATAAATTTTTTGAAAGATATACTTGCATACATAGTGTAGCGAAAAAGCTATCATTCATTTATTAATATTTGCCATCAGACAACTTTCTGGAAAAGTGAGTAGTTTTCGTGATGCGATGTTAAATATGTGTTGTTGTTGTTTTTTTTTTCATTTTCTTTTTATGTTATTGATAAGTTGATGAACATACTGTCATTTTGTAAGTAGTATACGATTATTTGTAAATATGCAATATATTTGATTTGAGTTTTAATATGGGGAATTTTAGTGCTGATGCAAAAATATCTATGGAAAAAAATATATGGAATATTTTCTGTCCTTTTCATTTCTAGCGAAGGGTATCTTTTATTTAATATCCAGAGCCCCGTTTAATAAAACTTGTTATCAATAACAAGTTGCAATAACTGTTATAAGCTACTGAAATCCTTCAATCTGATTGACTGGGAGCAAATTTGTCATAGAAATGTGGCAGTTGTTACTGATAACAAGTTTTATGAAAAGGAGCCCAGTCCTATGTTATTTAAATCAATGTGCACCATTTTACTATGCACTAACAAAGCGTAATAACTTACGAGTGGAATATTCAGTCAAACAGGAAAGTAATGGTAGGATGAACAATTTTATCGAAATTACAAACAAACGAAAAACCCATACATTTTATACCTTTTGCTAGAAAATTACCATGCACATTACCTTTCATTTTCCTGATTTTAATACTTTGCATGGGTGAAGTTACCCTCACATACTATTTCTTGAAGGTTCAGGAAAATATTTTCAGGAAAAGCCTGATAATGTGGCACATACAATATATGCCTTTGTGATATACATGTATTGAAAGAACAATTGTGCACATCTATTGACGTGTGCACTGCTGGAATAGTCCAGTATTGTTATTAACATCATTGTGCCACGTAGCTGCACTGAAGAATTTTTGGAAATATAAATATATTGCCCATGTCTGCTTCCTTTGAATATTTGTCTAAAACTTCAACAAATGGTTTACAATAACCACACAGCTATAAAATTATTTTAAAAATCAGGGAAATGAAAGAGAATGTGCAAGGCAATGTACGAGAATAAGCTTTTAAAGCTTTCAACTTACCCATGAACTGTTCTGCAATGGTCATCATGTCATCAGTATTAGGTTTTAAGGCTGGAGGCAGATATATTGTTTTGATATTAAAATTGAGCTATTTATTCAACTACAAAATTTAGAAGGAAAAAAATGAAATGAATTTCATTATTGAAGTTTATTAGAATGGATCTAATTGTGTTACTTAGAAATTGAGGACAAAAATGTTTTCTTACAAATAAAAGTGTAATGGCTGGATTATTATACAAATAATATGTAGGTTGATGCTTCATTTTTTCTCAAAATGTACCAGAATTGTAAAGCATTATTTCCATACAATATAGAAACTTAACCTATCTGTATTTATTAGTTTACAGGATTATGGGTTTAACTCATAAACCCAACACAGATGTGTTAAATGTAGGCATTAAAAAAAAATCCATTTCTTCTTGAAGTTAAGCAGATAAGAGAAAAAATAAAGTAGACAGCTTGACTTTTGAACCTTTTTATAGTTGAATGTAGCTCAAATGATGAAACATACGTGTGTGCAAGTTTTATGCAGAAAGAAGACCAATATAGTAGGGATGTGAAGAGTAAGGCATGTGTATGCAAAGTGGTTAAAATGGGTTCAAACAAGACAATATAAACAACAAATCAGGTGTTTTGTAAAGATTTTTACAAAAAAGGAGAAATGACTTGTTCATTCAACAGTTTTGTGGGTTTTATTAGCAGATTTCCATTATGTACAATAGACCATTTGATACCATAACTATCACAGAAAAGAGAGATTTATATTAAAAGTGCCAAAATTAATTCAAGGCATGTATGATGTTTTATTTTTGGTTCGTTAGTGACTGGTTATAGGACTATTGGTAAAGTGAAAGAGTTAATTAGAGAGGAAGAGGGAGAGAAGGGGGTGTGTAAGGGACAGATAAAAAAAGCAGGAGGGAGAGAGAAAGAGAGAGAGAGAGTGAGAGAGAAGAGAGAGAGAGAAGGGATGGAGGGAAAAGGGGGAAGGAAGAGAAAAAAAAAACAGCAAGAGGGAGAGAGAAAGAGAGTGTGTGGGTGGAGAAGGGGAACTTGAGAGAGGAAAATATTAACAAGAAGAGGAAGAGAGAGAGAGATAGAGAATTTCATTACATGTATTTTAAAAACATACTAGATGTTCATCAAACGATCCGCACCCCCCCCCGCCCCCCCCCCACACACATAGCCGCATGTTAAGGGCGTGACGGAGAACTGGGGGGGGGGGGGGGTCTTGTGTAATCAGGTATCGTTTGAATGATAGTCTATAAGGTTGTCTTCTTCCTTGGTGTAAACTTTTATCTATACATTGTATTCAATTAATCTACCTGTGCGACATCAACCCATTGTTAAAAATAATTTCCACTCTTTTTTAAACGCACAAATAATCTTTTAAACTCTAGTGCTGTATTGGATGTAAATATTGAAAATTATTATTTCACTCAAAACATCACACATCACTGAGTTGTAACATTGTCATATAATTTTCATATTCACAGTGAACATAATTATTTCATTCTTTCACCTCCCCCTTTTCCTCTCCCCCTGCAATACCCCGTTTCTAGCCCATGTCTCTCTCTCTCTCTCTCTGACCCCCCTCCCTCTCTCTCTCTCTCTGCCTCTCCATTTCTCTCTCCCACTCTCTCTCATTCTCTCTCCCTCTCTCTCTCACCCCTTCTCTCGCGCTCTCTCTCTCTCTCTTTCACTCTCTCTGCCACTCCATTTCACCTATGACATCTCTTTCTTGTCATTTCACATAAAAAAGTATTCCATACTCATCGTATTCTTGTACTACTTTTAATCATTTTCATTTTCGAATGTTATATACACTCTGCCGAAACTGCCGAAAAGTATAAGTAAGAACTTAACTAAGCTGGACTAAATTTCAGGATATAAAAATAATTATGTTCAAAATGTTCATGTTAGTTACAGTAGCAAAAATTGAGATCAAACACAAATGGCATTCAGTTTCCTAACCTCACCCATAAAGAATGAAAAAATATAAACAGTAATTTTTAGAGATAATTCTGATCTTGGTAGTTGCAATAGATTTTTTTCTTCTTTTTTTTTTTCGAACTGATATATTTTAGGATGATATTAAACGCTTTATTAATATATTCTTAGCAATTAGTACAAATTAGGATGAAAGAAAAATGTAGAACAAAAGTTCTGGCGACAGCTGCTCCCCGGTCACCTTTTAACACCAGTCGACTTTTTATAAAAATTCCAACCATGGACTGAACACTATATCTGACCCTTACCTAAGCCCAACCTAATGGCACCAAATTTCGGATCATCGGAAACGCGGATGAAAATTTGATATATACAGGACTCGCAATAAACCGAGTTATCCCTTAACAACTTACGTAAGAACGAGTAGGTGTACTTAAATGAAGTTAGACAATCTCATTCTAAAAGTGATGGTGGATATATAAAATCAGAATAGGTCCATGCCCTATAAATGAAATAACGTACTGAGGATGTGAAATAATCAGTGAACACTCTGAAATAGATCCAGCACTGAATTAATTACAAAGCAGTAACATATACATACTTATCTGAAGTGTATCATATTTAGCAACGTGTAATCATGTACATACAACAATAATCACTAGCATATGATATATACTGAACTTGTTTTTCAAATAATCCTTTCTTTTTTCCCTATTTTTAAGATAATATGATGGAATTCGACACAAAACTGCCTATCAAAATAATTAATAATACAAAATTTCACACTATATTAATCTTAACTCAACTGGAACCAAGATTTTTGAGTTATTAGAATTAAAATATGATATGTTCTTTAAAAGCTGGCATGAAGGCAGGTATGTGCATTAAAAAAAAGTTTTATGTACATGTATGAATGTAGCAAATAAAAAATCAATAAATTAAAAGTAAATAATTATCCAATGTATTTTACATACTTATATAACGGAATTTCTTTAGAAAGGGATTTTTATTCGTGTGTGAATAGAGACAAAATAAAGAGAGAGAGAGAGAGAGAGAGAGAGAGAGAGAGAGAGATTTTTTTTTGTTGTTGTTGTTGTTGTTTTTTTTTTTTGGGGGGGGGGGTTAAACAAGGATCAGAAAAGGGAGACAAACATGACACATAAGACTTAAAAGAAATACGAATCAGAGATATGAAAACAGATGCTGAAAGCTATGCGAAGGTGGATTGGAAATGGAACATCATTATGATTACTATACTTTAGAAAAGTAAGCAGGCTATCAATTATTTGTAGTATAAGGGAATCTTTATAATATCTTTATAATTATTTGTAGTATAAGGGGATCTTTATGAAAGAAAATAACACTAATTATACGATAACTTCATCACAAATATGAAATCTATAAATTACTGTACGTTTAGCAACTACAAAGTACATAGAGTAAGAAAAAAAAAAACTCATATATAAGCCGCATATCTGATGAAAAGCAAATCACACTATACAGAAAGGTATATTTACGTATATATACATAGTGTAGTCCCATAAAGGCCACCGCACACCTTACGATCGGTCTGCGATCCGATTTCAGAAGAAAATGTAATATCATTTGACAAATCATTTAAAAACGAAAAATATTTTTGATTGAGGGTAAAATCGATAAGCCTTGGCCTCTGTCGAGTTTTCTAGTCGGTGGAATGGTCAAATCGTCTCCGAGTCGTAGTGACGTCACCAAAATCGTACGAGTGCCTACAATTTGAAACTAATGTTGTCCTTAATCCCAGTGGAAAGCTGACAGCTCACCAAAACCCTATTTTTAGTATCCATATTACTTTTGAGAACCTGAATAGGGTAGATTTGATTTGTTAAAATGCCAATATGTAATGCCATAGCGATTTATTTCAAAAATCGATCGCAGACCGATCGTAAGGTGTGCGGCAGTGGCGGCACCAAGGGGGGGGGGGGGGGGGGGGGCATGGGGGGCATTTGCACCCCCCCCCAGTCAGAATCTTTGCCCCCCCCCCCCCAGTTGCCCCCCCAATAATTTTCGGAGTGAAAAAAAATAAAAGGGTGGAAAATGAAAAAGAAAAGAAAAGGAAAGAAAAAAGTGAAAAAGGAATGGAGAAAAGAAGGAAAAAGAAAGAAAACGGAAACTTGGAAAGCAGTGGCGGCATCAAGGTGGGGGGGGGGGCATGGGGCAAATTTGTTCGCTCAGCTCCTGTAAATATCCTCATATTTGGGTAGTTTTATAGCCGAATAATTTCTGTACATTTCCACTATAATAGTGTCAAAATTTTTGCTCGCTCGCTTCGCTCGCTCGCAATACAGGCCTATAACTCCCACCACATAATCAGGCCGCGAGATGATCAAATGTCCTCATATTGGGGTAGTTTTATAGCCAAATAATCATTTCTGTACATTTTCACCACAAAAAGTTTCCAAATTTTGCCCGTTCGCAATGTATAACTACCACCTTATTATCGGGGAGCAAGATGCTCAAATGTCCTCATATCTGGGTAGTTTCATAGCCGAATATAATTTCTGTACATTTTCACGACAAAAAGTGTTCGCAATAAATAACTATCACCTCATAATCGGGCAGCAAGATGCTCAAATGTCCTCATGCATATTGGGGTAGTTTTATAGCCGAATATGTAATTTCTGTACATTTTTACTACGAAAAATGTCAACATTTTTGCTCGCTCACTTCGCTCGCTTGCAGTATATAACTAACACCTCTTTATAATCGGGCAGTTCAGCTATAGATGCTCAAAATGTCCTCATATCTGGGTAGGTTTATAGCCGAATATTCTGTACATTTTCACTACAAAAAGTGTCAAAAATTTTTTTGTCCGCCCTTGCCCCCCCCAACATTTTCTTTTGCCCCCCATTTGCCCCCCACTTTAAAAATCCTGGTGCCGCCACTGGTGTGCGGTGGCCTTAACTTGTCTGAAAGTGGCATCTGAATATGTTCATGGTGAAATACAGTGCTTTAGGCACGTATTCAATAAAAACTGGCGTTTAGGGAACATTTTCTATGTATAAAGACAACAAAGAAAAGAAAACAAAGCAGAAAGAGTGACAGAAACATGAGGGACGAAACTTGTAATGGAAACGATTAGTAAACAAGAAAGACACGTTAACTGTGGAAAATGTACAATAGAATGGAAGAAGAGGGAAAGAGATCAAAAGAGAGAGAGAGAGAGAGAGAGAGATAGAGAGAGAGAGTGGGGGGGGGGGGTGGTAGAGCCAAATTGGAAAGCTTATAATAATTAAGACTTCGTGATGAAAAACGTTGGCATAATTACATGAATCAAAATTTTATATGGCGGACGCCTATTTACATTGGGCGCCCACATTTACGCTCAGTGCAAAAACTTATTTTGTAGATGAAATTGATTTTCCTTTTAATGCCAAACGGAGCTTTTCAATGAGAGAATTCTAAAGCTACAATGTATCTTTCCATCCAATAAGGATGCTATCATCATGCAGGACGGCATGATATGCATTGTAACCCTTCTTTGTGACGTCATATTTCACTTTACTCTGCTGATCGATTACTCGGACAGTGTTTCCATCTTTATCAACCAGCATGTTACTGTGATTCATTGTGTATATGTCGTAGGGACAATAGCCATGTCAGGGGATCTCCCTAATAGGTGCCCCACCCTCTGGTGAGAACACACGTATCGTCTGATTATAATAACACCCAACATAGATGTTGTTACATTTGTCAACATCCATGCCACCATAGTCACTACTATTCTTCATATTAAACTCCTTGCTATTGTAACACTCTATATATTGGTGCAGATAGACAAAGTGTATGGTCTATATTGTTCGATATTATTCGATATTATTCCAATATTGTCCGATGGCGTTATTGTTGAGTGTCACGTCAAATATGATCCATACATTCAAATGAAAAAACGTGAGAAGCTCTTTCCAGTTCTGAATACATTTATTATCATATAGAAGAGGCCAATCCTGGCAGATGACGATGATACAGTTATTGTCAATATCTCAGAGGTAGATATATTAGATGTCTAAGCACAATTGACATAACCTACAGCTCCTCTCTTGAAGGTAGAGAGGGCTGGGGAAAAAGACCCTTTTTCATTCAGGGTCTACCTTTTCATACTCTTGAAGGGGTGTGGTATATGAATAAAACATGATAATAGATTTGGATATATGAATGGAGGATGAGACATTTAGGCCCATATTTGGCCCTGGTCAACATCCATGCATAATAGATGAGAACTTGATTACCATCCCATGAATGAAGCATGAGGACTATTTGACCATATATGCTTATGGTCAAGTAGAAAGTAGGGTGACAGAATCCAAAGGAATGTGCTTATTGCACAGAAATGTGAGGTTTTCTGGGGCTGACACTGGTGTATTATTCAACATCTGATGTGTTAAAGGGTTCTTATATTGAAAACTTACATGTATTATTGGGTCTTACACTATCAAGCTTCTTCCAATCAGAGGAGTAGAGAGAGATCTTCTGAGCGTAATCACGTACAACATAGCGACCATCAGATAAGACAGACACACGCCACACTTTTACGTCCTTCAGCATTGTTTTCTATGAACCACTAACAGTAAACTCCTCGATACCACCATCCCCATACCCCACTAACATCTTATACCATACTTTCTTGGGGCCATGTTATATTTGCTCAGAGCAAATATTTTAATTATTTCTATGATCCACATTTTTTCCCGAAATTTTTATTCTTGGTGAAAATTATATTACTTACATTTCGTTTTTTTTTTTTAATCATGTAATGGGCCATTCAGTTTATGCTTTGAAAACCCTTTCCATTGAATTTTGAATCAAATTGAGTATTGTGTTTTCAAATTACATTATGTCTAGAAATTTCGTTCAAATCAAACATGTTTTGATCACTGGCTCAGCGTGTATTGAAATGACATAACTACTATCAACGTCTCTCTTGGAAATCAGAAGTGAATTTTAAATATTTCAATTTGTTGGCATCGCTTTTTCGAAATAGTATGATATCTAGCATTTACGTAAGACATAGAATTTGGATTCGGTGCAAAACGCGATCTCTCCTGATGAGAACTCTTTCAAAGCCCAATTAAAACCTGGGCACTCCAGCCCACTAATGATTGTTCTCACATGTGTCAGTTGGTTTGTGTACAGATCAATACTCACAAGACAATCCTTCTTCCATCCAATCAGGATACTGTCATCATGCAGGACAGCAGGATATGCAGAGTAACCCTTCTTTGTGACGTCATGTTTTACTGTACCATGCTGATCGATTACTCGAATAGTGGATCCAGCTCTAACAACCAGCATGTTACTGTGATTCATTGTACATATCTCGTTGGGACTATAGCCATGACAGGGGATCTCCCTAATCGGTGTCCCACCCTCTGGTGTGAACACACGTATCGTCTTAGCAAAATAGTACCCAACATAGATGTTGTTACATTTGTCAACATCCATCCCACCAAAGATGATACCAACCTTCAACTCAAACTCTTTAATATCAAGTCTCTTCCAGTCAGAGGAGTAGAGAGAGATCTCATCCCAATCACGTACAACATAGCCACCATCAGGTAAGACAGACACACCCATCACGTTCACGTCCTTCAGCACTGTTTTATGTGAACCACTGACAGTGAACTCCTCGATACCATCATCACAATACCCCACTAACATCTTACCATACTTTGTTGGGGCCATGCTACGAGGGTACACGCTAGAAGTGTTAAAGTCGGCTACCTTTTCAAGTAACCAGTCGTTCATGTTTAACATCCCTATATTATGTTCATCGTCAAGAATGCATCGGGTAAATGTTAAGCATTCCGCTCGAATTGTAACCTGTTTTGGTTTTGATTCTTTAGGATCCTCCCTATTTATCATATCCTGTAATTTTCTACAGAGATTGTTATGTACCGCTAAAGCCTCACCCTCAAGTAGTGCTCCCACACCATGACCAATCAACTCACATGCACTATTTAGACTAGTTATCAACTCATCTCCATTCTTACCGTGCCTGCATAGTTCGTCTGTTAGTTTGCTTTTCATCTCTTTGCACTGATAGAGAAGGGCATTTTTCTTCGCGTTCAATTGGAGGAGTGTCTCGTCGAATGCCTTGTTGATATCAGCTTCTCTCTCGGCAATGATGGCTTCAACCTTCGCAGTCTGCTCTTGGACTAACTGTGTGTAGGACTTGACTATCTCCATTTTCTCCACCCCTTTTTTCTGGAGAGATTCAATTTCATCCTTCATGTGTTTCTTAAAGTCTTCTACTTCTTGTAAGACGTGATCTGATCCAGTATGTTCGAGCACTCGGCATCTAAAGCAGATGGACACCTTGCAGGATGTACACACCCATAACCTCTCTTCTCCTGGATGCTTATGGCAGATCTGCTTGACTTTCACCTTCCCGCTTTTGATATCATCCACGCTGACTACCACGTGGCTTGCATTCTTTCTGAACTTACCATGACCTTTCAGACACACATCACACATGAACTCATCACACTCCTGGCAGTAATACACTGCTGGACATTTAGCTTCCGGCTCACAGACAGTACACACCTTCCTACTTGTTTTAACGACTTCGACCAAGGACTTCAAAGGAACATTCGTTTTTAGATCAGACAACCCTATGCTCCCTAAGCGAGTGACCTGGTGACAGAGAGGACACGATAGTTCCTTGACCTTTCCTCGTGCACGCTCAGAATTGTAAAGGCTTTCCAGACATTTCTCACAGAATGAATGAGTGCAAGAGAGAAGCTTAGGTTCCTCTAGAAGGTTGAAGCACAGAGAACACCCAAGGCCTTGGATCACTGTTGCAACCTCTGTCGACATGATGGCAGTCTAAAGTAACAAATCAAATCGAACAAGACATGCTTTATCATGTATTTTCTTTTAATCATTTTTATTGTTGTTGTTATTATTCAGAGTGCCATTACCATTTCCTGGGTATTTCTTTTCGAAAATGCTTACCTGAAGTTTTAGTGGAATTCAACGTTAAGCCAAGTCAACCTCTCTGCGAGTCCTTAACAGATATCAGTTTTAGTACACGAAGCTGCCTAGGCCTATCATGTATCGTGGTGTTGAGAATATGAGTGTTTTCCTAACTTCCCCTTCCGATGAAAAATAAAAATAGCTTTAAAAATGGGTGGGTGTTAAGGACAGGTTCGGACTTGGAATAGGGAGCTGTGTGAATTTCATTTTTTTTTTTTTTTTTGGGGGGGGGTATTTTTTTTTCTTCTTCGTCAATTTTTTTTTTTTTTTTTTGGGGGGGGGAGGGGGGGCATTTGAGGGTCGGTAGTTGAAGGTCAGTCGTAAAAATAAAAATGTTACCATAGACCGCCATTTGGAGGTTAAAAGATCAGTCTATCCACGTTGATCGTGGTGGGAAGGAGGGGGGGGGGGGTCCAGACAATGATCCTCACTACAGCCAGGGAGCAGGGGAGGGTTATGAAAGGGTGCCATCTTCTCCTATGCCTCCATCACCATCTTCATTACTTCTCCCTCTTTACCTTCCCCTCTCTGTCTGTCTGTCTGTCTGTCTGTCTCTCTCTCACTCCCTCTCATCATTATTTTGACAGTTAAAAAGGGGGCTGCAGATCCCTCACTAACTAATCCAGTGCATGACACCATTGCGAAATTTCCGATTTCAGGTTAGGCTTTGTTGCTACATGTATATATGTTTCCGATTTGGGAATTCCAATGGCAGAGAGTCAATATTACACGTGCCTACACTGACAAACTACATACGTACATGCAACATTGTTGAATATGATTAGAAACTTTATACATAAAATACATTGCAAGGTCAATCATAGTGTTTATTTTTTCCACTACATCTTACATGATAAACAATTTTTCTTGTTATGTTTACAGACCAACCGAAGAGCATAATTTTAGCCCCCCCCCAAATAAAGTAAACTAATGATGACAAATTATTTATCGTACTTCACTTTCCTATTATTTTCTAAATTTAAACATACAATAAGCACTATTTGGCTCCATCACCCTCTCCCCCCCCCCCCATCTCTCTCTCTCTCCCTCTCCCCCCCCTCTCTCTTCTTTCTCTTCTATCTCCCCCTCCCATTTTTGCTCTTCCCCCTCTCTCTCATCCTGTCCATTTCTCCTATGCAATCCATTTTCTGCTTTATTCTCATCACTGCCCCTACAGAAGACGCAGTCTTTACTCCTTTCCTGTTCTCATGCGATTTTAATAATTATGATTAATACCTTGTAGTATTTTGTAAACACTATAAAAGTTACCATGAATCAACACCACGATTCAACTTCGAAATCGTAATGGTAAAAAGTAAAACTTCATCGAACTAGTCACAGGCTGAGCATCAGTAATAGC
Organism: Heliocidaris tuberculata; assembly: GCA_025618425.1. NCBI lineage: Eukaryota > Metazoa > Echinodermata > Echinoidea > Camarodonta > Echinometridae > Heliocidaris > Heliocidaris tuberculata. The sequence goes on from CM046852.1 coordinate 12,294,991, forward strand.
ATATGATACAAATGCAAATGTATTTGTGTTAGTGACCCAATTGGTAAGGGTTGCGGTTAACACAATTGGTTCGAATGAATTTAGCTACCTCCAGTAATAATATCAAATGATTTTTAAAACAAATTCATATCATTTGTAGAAAAAAATATAAATCCTCCGCTTTCTAACCAAGACCCTCTCCCACAAACCCACACAAACGGATCTAGTATTTTAGTCTAGTCGGAAAGGGGGGTTCCCGTGCACCATCGAAATACATTTTTTAAACCAATTTTTTTATAATGCCTGAAGTGTCTAGTTAATGAATTTTGATGTTCCCATCGCCAAATCGTGTCCCATGGGGTTCAAAATCGGCCATTTTGGCAGCCATCTTTAATTTTTGAAAAAGTGATAAAATTTGCACCAAAAGTCGTGCATCTGAACGTCATCTTGTTTTTCAACTAGTAAAAACAATGATAACCTGCAAATTTTTACTAAAATATGTTGAGAGGGATCTAATCATGATTTTCATGCATAAATTTACATATATTCCTTAAAAATGTGCCAGTATGGTCAACTTAATGACACCTCTCAGATTAGGAAATACATGCGTTTTTCATGCAAAATCGAGACCCATTGGCTATTGTGTGCGAAACCCATAGACGTCTGTGTGTTAGAAGCAGCACAGTTGAGACGCTTTTACCAGCATGTTAGGTACGAGCTATACGTTGAGTTATGGGCATAAATGCATAAAATTAAATTGATTTTTATAGTGTACATTGAGTACTTTGTATAGTGCTTGATGGTTTATACTCAAAGACAGTAAAATTAATCATTTGAGACCAAATCGAACATAAAATTAATCATTTGAGACCAAATCGAACATAATACATTGCAGTGGATTAGGGTAATGTTTGCGTGTTAGAGAAGGCACATTTCGAACCCTCTCCCAATAATTATGATTGGTAAGATTCATGCATGTTCAAATCATAGACGTATGGTTCAAACATACATTGATGCTTAAAAATTAATATGATATGTGTCAATAATGCTGTACGTAACGGAAAGGTATAAGAATAATAAAATTTCGTTGTTTAAGATAGAAATATGCCTTCTTGCGATCGAACACACCTTGATATTAGTAATTAGAGGTAGATAGTTTGGGTTCCAGAATTTACACTGGAAGAAAAGATTTACCAGCGAACATTAATGATTATCTTTAATGTCATTTTGGAATGCGTTGAAAGGATAATTTCGTGATTCATAATCGTAGGTATCACTTTGTAAAGATACTCAGTAACAAAATATACCCGAATGGCAAGATTGAGTACATTTTCAGATGGATAAATAAAGTTACACAAAGTTAATGCTGTGGTACATGATCCAGATTTTGTTACAAGTAAAACTCCCTGCCAGAATATGAGGTTACATTTGCCCGAATATAAGGTGTCGGTGCCATTATAGGTAATTTCACATCCATGGGGTGATGCAGTCCATTACCCTCCCCCTCCCCGCCTTATACGCCTATAATAATAATAATAATAATAATAATAATAATAATAATAATCTTTTAAAGTCCACTCCAAATTTTATTAAGTTAAACCGAAATGGAAATTCTTTTTGCCCAATTGATCGTGAGCCCGGCAGCCACTGAGCAACGCCAGATCGACGTTGCTCTATCCCTTATTGTTGAACGCCAAACAAGGTAGCAGCAACTCCCATCTTTTAACGTCTTTTGGTATGACGCGGCCGGGGTTCGAACCCACGACCTCCCGGTTGTGAGGCGGACGCTCTACTGACTGAGCCAACACACCGGTTGTTTGATTATAATTCCGTATAATTTTCTAATTCATTCATTTCTAATTCATCTAATTCATCTAAATTGTTTGCTAATTGTTGCTTAGAACATACTGGTAATGATGATCTGCCTATGTTTCGTTCTCCATTATTTTCTTTGATAGTGATGATGATTATTTTTTGTGATGACGGTGGGTCAAAGTACTTGCATACTGTTATTACTCGTACTAAGAGTATTCACGTAAGTTTGTTGACATCATCCTTTTTGAGCAGTATCTTCGTCTCTCCTGTCACATCTCAACTCTCTATCTCTTTCTTTCTCGCGCTCTCTCTCTCTCTCTCTCTGTTCTTGTCTCTTGCACACTTCCTCCCCTTTCCTTTCTCAATTCTCCCTCTCTGTATTTCTCACTCCCTGTCTCTGTTCTTCCTCTTCTTCCCCTCTATCTCCCTTTCTCCATCTCCCCTCTCTTTCCCGCACTCTTCTATTTATCTTCCAAGTCTCTGTATATCCACCTTCTTCCTTCGTATTTTGTTCCGTCTTTCTGTTCATGCACCATCTTTCCCTCATCTCTGTTTCTGTCTGAAGTCCATCCCTAATTTCAACCTATATGTTTATCCTTGTCCATCTCTCCCTCTCTGTTTCTCTCTCTGCCACTCTGTTATCCTCTTTCTCTGTCTATATTTTGTTCTCTCCTTCCCCTCAGCGCGCGCTCTCTCTGTCTCTCTCTGTACTTCTCTCTTAATCACCATGACTGTCTGTACCTTCGATGTCTCTCTTTGCCCTCCTTCTCCCCCTCTCCCTCTCTCCACTGTCATGACTGTCCTTCTCTGTCTACATCGCTCTCCTGTCTCCTCTCCCACTTCTTTCTGTCTCCGTCTCTCTTTCTATTCCCCTTCCCTTATTTTCTCCTTGTCTCTCTCCTTCTGCCGAACTTCTTTCCCCTCCTTCTCTTAAATCACTGCTCTCACCCCCTCACTCCCCTCCCACCCATTTCCTTGTTCCATCTCCTTTTTCGCCCCACCTTCTCTTCTTGTTTGTTTGTATGTCTGTCTACCCCCCCCCTCTCTCTCTCTCTCTCTTTGCATGCCTCTTTCATTCTCTCTCACTATCCATCCCCACCTCTTATTTCCTCCCTGTCAAGCCTGTGTCTCTCCATCTCTCCCTCACTCTATTTTTCTCCCTTTCATCTCAATAATCTGTTCTGTCTCCATTTTCACTAACTATCCCTCCCCCCTTCCCCCTCTCTCCATCACTAATTTGATCCTTCCCCCTCAGCGCGTGCTCCCTCTCTCTCTCTCTCTCTCTCTCTCCCTCTCCCTCTCTCATCTTACTACCCACTCCCTTGTACCATCTGCTCTCCCCCTTCCCTACCCGTCTCTCTGCTTGTCTGTCTGCTTCTCTCTCTGACTCTGTCTGTCTGTCTGTCCTCTGCTCTCAATCATTCCCCGTCTCTCCTTTCTTCCGTCTTGCCTTGCCTTGCCTTCTCTTCTGCTCTCTCTCCTCCTCATCTACTTTCTCTCCCCACCCTTCTCAGTGACCATCTTCCTCTTACGTCCTTTATCCCTCTTTTCTCCCTGTCTCTCCTGCCTCTGCATCCTCTCTCCGTCTTTCTCCTCGCCCTCTCTCTATATGACTCTCTCTTCCCCTCTCTCTCTCTAAACCTTTCCTCTCGTTTTCTCCTTTTCTCTAGCTCTCTCCGTCTCTGCATCTTCTTTCCCTTTGTCATGCCTCTAACCTGCCATCTTAGTTAATTTTGAGATAATCATATCCATTACTATACTATATATGATTATACTATTATTTGATGATATCAATTAATAGTATAATCATATCCATTACTATACTATTAATTGATTTCATCAAATCATTCCCAGTAAAATAACTTTTAAAATGTCATAATATATAACTGAAAGATTTTTATCATCAAACCCAATGGAACACTCATCAATTACTAAAATTGCTGTCAATGTCAAGTATTGTGGGATAAGATCTTTAAATTGAAAATATATTATCATCTTGATAAATTGTTGACTCTCTATTCTAAAGCAATATTGCATAATGTGTATATTTATAAAACAAATTATAAGGAAAAAGCACTTTTTCAACTAAAGATGTCATTAAACTTCATGTTTGAGAAGCTCATGACAGGAGAAACAGATATACGAACCGTCAAGACAAGCACAGAATCGTGACCCTAATCCACTGAAATATATATATCTATGTTCGATTGGTCTCAAATGATTAATTTTACTGTCTTTGAGTATAAACCATCAAGAACTACAAAGTACTCAATGTACAATATAAAAATCACTTTAATTTTATGCATTTATGCCCATAACTCAACGTATAACTCTTACCGGCATGCTGGTAAAAGCGTCTCAACTGTGCCGCTTCTAACACACAGAAGTCTATGGGGTTTCACACACAATAGCCAATGGGTCTCGATTTTGCATGAAAAACGCATGTGTCTCCTAATCTGAGATGTGTCATTAAGCTGACCATACTGGTACATTATTAAGGTATATGTGTAAATTTATGCATGAAAATCATGATTAGATCCCTCTCAACATATTTTAGTAAAAAATTGCAGGTTATCATTGTTTTTTTACAAGTTGAAAAACAAGATGACGTTAAGATGCACGATTTTTGGTGCAAATTTTATCACTTTTTTCACACTTTTTTATGTTTTGTGGAATCCAGGTTACTCACATCACAAAAATAACTCTCTGAATCGATTCCTCGTCATATTATTACTCAAAAAAGCTGTTTTATTTATTCATGCATGATGTCTAATTCAAAAGATATGCTAATTATGGAATTGCATCAAAAATGCAAGATGGCTGCCAAAGTGGCCGATTTTGAATCCCATGGGACACGATTTGGCAATGGGAAAATCAAAATTCATTAACTAGACACTTCAGGCATTATAAAAAAGTTGGTTAAAAATATGTATCTCGATGGTGCACGGGAACCCCCCTTTCCGACTAGACTATTTGAGGACTAGCGGCATTTGTAAAAAACATATTTTGGAAGAAAAAAAAATGAAGGGGAAGAAAAAAAAATGAAGGGGAAATTCAATGCTAGACCTTCTTCGTATGATTGATTATTACGCAGTGGCGTATTTAGGTATTCTGGTGCCCGGGGGAAACTATCAAATCTGCGCCCCCCCCCCCTCCCCCATGCCCAAACTCAGATTAATGAGCGTTTTTAATTTAGAAATGATGGCACTACGTGAAAAAGAGTTTTGATGCACATATATAACCCGGGGTTGTTAGCCCAAATTTGATGAATTATTGTATAAGCGAGGGAGCAACGCAACCGAGCAGCAGATTTTTTTTTTCCTTTTCACCCCTCAAATTGAAATTTCTTAAATATTTTACCCTTCAAAAAAAACAAAAAAAAACAAAAAATCCAAGGGAATACAGCGACCTAGCAATAGATTTTTTGTTGTTGTTGAAATTTTGAACATTCCTATTTTGGGGGCGCAAAATGAATGAAAACCCTGAAGAAATATATTGGAGGAATCGAGTAAGGCAATTGCAAGGCAAATTTATAATTTCTTTCGAATGTTCTACACTAGTGCTTTTTATGTACTTATATTCCATAAGGGGGAGCAAAAAATTAACAAGCTCCTGCCTTATGCGGGGTGGGGGGGGGGGGGCAAAGAACTAGAGTCAATTAATGGTTAATACTTTAAAAACGCCATTAAGGGCGCAAAATAGCTAAATTTTTGACATAATTATGCGAGGGAGCAAAGCGACCGAGGTAAAAAAAAAATTTGGCATTTCAAACCCTATAAAACACAATTTCTTATGCACTTTGTCTTGTATTTCTCTCCCTTTTCTTTCTCTCTTTCGCGTTTTTTCGCGCCCCCTTCAAGTGCCGCCCGGGGCACGTGCCCCTCTCCTCCCCCAGTAGATACGCCACTGTTATTACGCGTCGCGAAGCTGCCTTGGTTTTTCCCGGAACTTTTGTCAAACTTTTCAAACATTTTACATTCCCTCAATCTTTCTCACAATCCCGGCTCTGCTTAATTCATATGACGCTATTCAATATAGATTTAACAGAAACACATTGCATAATTATACACAATATCATGCTACATATCATTTAAGTGATTCCTTTTACGAATGAAATAATTTCACTATTCACACTGTATAAGATGAAGGTCATGAAACGCTTTTCATATTGTTAAAGTGGTGTCAACTTTGAAGGCTGATGTCTACTCTTCACTTTGATACCAAATTGCTACAGTGCCAAAAATCTGAATGGTGATAAATGAAATGTGGGTGATTGTGAAAAGTCAGTTCTGAATACAGGTATACCCAAACTTTTGGAGGGCAGTGTAAGTGTCATACGATTATGTGTAATTATGAAATATGTTTGATTTGAGTTTTATTATGAGTGATTTTAGTGCTGATGCATACATTCTCATGGAATATTTTTCTGTCCTTCTCAGTTCTTGCCAAGGGTATCTTTTATTTAATTTCCATGGCCCTGTTTCATAAAACTTGTTATCACTAACAAGTTGCAATAACTGTTATAAGCTACTGAAATTCTTCAATCTGATTGGCTGAGAGCAAATTTTTCATAGAAATGTGGCAGTTGTTAGTGATAACAAGTTTTATGAAACGGGGACCAGTTCTGTGTTATTTAATTCAATGTGCATCATTTTACTATGCACTAGCAAAGCGTAATAGCTTACAAGTGGAATATTCAGTCAAACATGAAAGCAATGGTACGATGAAAGTTTTATCGAAATCATAAAGAAATGAAAAAACCAATACATTTTATACCTTTGCTAGAAAATTACCATGCACGATAACTTTCATTTTCCTGATTTTAATACTTTACATGGGTGAAGTTACCCTCACATACTATTTTTTGAAGGTTTTTGAAAATATTTACAGGAAAATGTAATAATGTATTATGTACTAAGGGCACCCTCGCCCCAAGCTTTTGCTTTTAGAGGTGTGTCCTCCAACTATGTATGTATCACATTAGTGTATATTTTGTCATATTTTTTGTTCAAAATATATGTACATTATTTTGCTCATTTATTAATTTGTATATTGAAAAGTTGGAAATAAATGTCTTTAAATTGAAAAAAAAAATTGAAAAGCCTGATGATGTGGCACATACAATATATGCCTTTATGTATAAGTACTGAAAGAACAATTGTGCACATCTACTGATGTATCATATCACATATCATATATACATATGATATGTTGGTCGATGCTTCACTTTTATCAAAATGTACTAAAATTGTAAAGCAATATTTCCATAAAATATTTTTTTTTAAACCCCTAACCTTTCTAAATTTATAAGTTTACTGGATTGATTAATACGATGGGTTTAACTCATAAACCCAACACAGATGTGATAAATGTAGCCATTTAAAAAAATAATCATTTTCCATTGCTTCTTGCGGTTAAGCAGATAAGATCCAAAAAAATAAAGTAGACAGCTAGACTTTTAAAGTGTTTTTATAGTTGATTGTAGCTCAAATGATGCAAGATACGTGTGTGCAAGTTTTATGTAGGAAGAAGAACAATATAGTAGGGAGGTGAAGAGTAAGGCACGTGTATGCAAAGTGGTTAAAATGGGTTTCAAACAAGACAATATAAACAACAAATCAGGGGAGCGTTTCATCAAGCGTTTTGTCAGTGATTTTTACCGACAACTATTATAAGCTACTGAAATCCTTGCATCTGATTGGCTGAGAGCAAATCTGTCGGTAAAAATCACTGACAAAACGCTTGATGAAACGCTCCCCAGGTGTTTTGTAGAAATTTTTACCCCCCAAAAAAGGAGGAATGGCTTGTTCATTTAACCCTTTCAGGACAAGAATTATTTAAGGGCTAAATTGATCACATTTTGTTCTTCAAATTGGCAACAATAATATTTTTCTTTTAGTGCGACAAGATTGTAATAAGGGGGTAATGTCTTTGAAAACAATATACATGGTTAAAAGAATTGTCGAAAAGTGGAAAAAGTTGCCAATTTCGATAAAAAACAATGATTTTGAACCTCTCAATGTGTTGCCAATTTAAGGATTTTAAAGCTTCTTCTCCTTTTTAAAATTCCTGGGATCAAACGCAATATGGTCATGTAACAAAAATAGACGTAGTGTGTGCAGAAATTTTTGCTCTTTCTACTCATGCATCTGGTATATTTTTTAGATCTCTGAATCAAAAGTTATTTAGCAAAACCACAAAATGTGGTCAATTGTCTAGAAAGGGTTAACAGTTTTGTGGGTTTTATTAATAGATTTCCATCATGTACAATAGACCATTTGATAACTATCACAGAAAAGAGAGATTTGTATTAAAAGTGCCAAAATAGGAGTATTGGTAGAGTGAAAGAGCTAATTAGAGAGGAAGATGGAGAGAAGGGGGTTTGTAAGGGACAGAGGAAAAAAAAGAGCATATTTTTTTAACCTCCCTTTTATTCCTCTCTCCCGGCAATAGCATGTCTCAATACCCCCCCCCCCCTCTCTCTCTATCTATCTCTCACTTCCATGAACTATCTCTTTCTTGTCACCATTTCACATTAAAAAAATCGATATTCGTCATATTCTACAATATTTTTAATCCATTTCAATACATTTTCGGATGTTATATACAATTTTGATATCCGTGCTATCAAGTTAAACTCCAAAAAGTATAAGCAAAAACAAAACTATAAAATAATAAAATATGCTGAAAATGTTCATTTAGTTACAGCAGTAAAGGTTGGGATCGAGCACATGTAGCATTCACATTCAGTTTACTAACTATGGCTATAGAGAATGAAAAAAAAAATCGACAGTGATTTTTACAGACAATTCTGATCTCAGTAATTGCAGTCATTCACAAGTTGGTCATTTGTGTGTCATTTTTAAGGGCTGGTATGGTGTAGGATGACATGTAAATGTTCATGAACATATTTTTAGCAATTTCAAAGTATGAGGAAAGGCAAATGTGCAACATAAGTTCTGGCAACAGTTGCCCTTCGGTCAACATTTAACACTTCTCGTTTTTTAACTTCACGCTCTGGCCGAACGCTTTAGGTAACCCTTACCCTAAGCTCAACGAAATGATACCGGATGAGAAGTTAAAGGGTGCAAGTTGATGGGAAGGCCATCACCCTGTTAAAAAGGTACATGAAAACGTTACGTAACCTTTTCTGTAAAAGGTAAAGTAATGCCAAAGCTTGATAAATTAGAAAACTCTTACCGAACAAGTTTACTCCGCGAAATACATACATGTATAAGAATATACAAAGCATATTGTATCCATACATTGTCAGAAAGTGGAAGCTGAAAAGTTTAATTATAAAATGTAATGCTTTTACAAAAACACACTGCACAAAGTCAATACAAATTGGGGTTAACAGAATATTTTCTATGCTTAAAGAGAGTGAGAGAGAGAATGACAGAGATAGAGAGAGAGAGAGGATAGTTATTTGAAGTGTGGAAAAAGAATACAATGTAAGAAAGAAAGAAAGAAAGAAAGAGAGCGAGAGAGATGGAGAAAGTAAGGCTGGGATAGAGGGTACAGTCAAATGGGATATAGTAGACTAAGACTTCGTGAAGCAAAGTGTTCAGGGGCGTCGCTAGAACAGCTTGAATGGGGTGGGGGAGGGGGGCTGTGACACCAAAATTTGCCGCCAACTTTTCCGACAAAAATGCTGCACCCTAATCTCCCCCCCCCCCCCTCCAAAAATGTAGAGATCTTGAGATTTTGATCATACCGGCCCATTTTTGCAAGGAGGGTGCTTACGCCTTTTGACCGAATATCAACTTTTCAATTTCTAATTTTTTGGCGAGTGAGCCGAATTTCTAAAACTTTTTGTAGAGAAAATTTACAGAAGTTACATACAGAATTTAAATAATTATCTATGAACCTCCTTGCCCAAATATGTGGATATTCTGGCTCCTCGCTGCCCGAATCTGAAGTGGTGGTTGCCCGAATATCGGAACTTTGAAAATCCTCGGGGGAGGGGGGCTGCAGCCCATTGCCGAATGGGTACGCGCTATGCCCGAATATCAAGTTTCCATTTTCTAAATTTCTGCGAGGGAGCGAAGCGAGCGAGTAATTAAAAAAAAAAAATTTGTACAGAAAATATACATAAGTTACATAATTATCTGAGCACCTTGCTGCCCAAATATGAGGATATTCTGGCACCTAACTTCGCTGCCCGAATCTGAAGTGATGGTTGCCCGAATATCGGAACTTTGAAAATCTTCGGGGAGGGGGCTGCAGCGCATTGCCGAAAGGGGGGGGGGGTGCCTTTTGCCCGAATATCAGTTTTCCAGGGTTTTCTTAATTTGTGCGAGCGAGCGAAGCGAGTGAGCAAAATTTTTAAAAACTTTTTGTAGAGAAAATGTACAGAAGTTACATAAATATTTGAGAACCTCGCTGCCCAAATATGTGGATATTCTGGCACCTAACTTCGCTTCCCGAATATGAAGTGGCGGTTGCCCGAATATCGGAACTTTGAAAATCCTCGGCGGAGGGGAGCTGCAGCCCATTGCAGAAGGGGAACGCCTTTTGCCAGAATATTAACTTTCCAGTGGCCAGTTTTTCATTCTTGTTCTTAACTTCCCTTTTTCTTTTCTTCTTTTCTTTCTGTTTTTGTTTTCCTTTCCTTTCCCTTTTTTTCCTCTTCCCTCTCCCCTTTTCACCTCCTTTTTTTTTAATTTGCCACAGAAGTGGCGCATTTGCCGACAGCAATTTTGAGAGGGAGGTGACAACCCCCTCCCCCCTCCCCCCCCCCCCCTGCTAGCGACGCCCCTGAAAGTGTTGGTACAAATACAAATTATACACAGTTGACGCATATATACATTAGGGGCCGGTATAAGTACATAAACTTATTTGGTAGATGAATTGGATTTTCTTTCTTATGATACATAACATTTCTTTGATAAAATACATTGGTATTTGTAAAGCTAAAAATTACAATGTCAGCAGTGAGATGTGTCATTTATCAGTCATCAGTAATACAGACAGACTCCCAGGTCTGATACAAAAATGTAAATATTCACCATGACAATTGGTAACTAAAACAGCCTCATTATACATGTATATACCAGTAATAAGATCTGTTAACATGGTTAAAATTCAATTTCACAGGCATACTACACATTAATTCACACACTATCTCACACAGCCACTCTCCTCACACATGCACACACACGCACGCACATCCAATTGAAACTGAGGAAATAACTCTCGAACTTTGATTTTTAGAAAAATGTCAAATGTTGATAATGCACGATACCAATTTAGATGTGTGAGAATGATACGTTTTTCACTGCTACAACTATTTATCATACCTATGAAACATGCATAATAACCAATTTCAGGTGTTAATTGGCTTCATGACTACACCTTAATCACCTTCATGTAGTAGTTTCACATTGGAAACTTAAAAATAAATTAGAATCCACAGGTAAGAATACCCACTGAGAAATACGATGTAAGATTTGAGTTTTTAAAGTTTTCAGTGAGTAGGTCAACTAGTTGTTTTCGTATAGACACAGTTTTTTACACAACTCTATAATCTATGTGCGATGCATGAAACTTGCATTTTGAATGTCATTATATCATGTATATTCAGGTATGTAGACATGGGTGATTCAGCTTATTTTTTGTAATTTATTTTGAAATGAATTAAGTATGGTGCTTTGAAATAAAATAATGTCTAGATATTTCTTGCAAGTCAAACATGTAGTGATCAGTGGCTTAGTGTGTTTTCAGATTACAAAATAATAATGGCTCTCCTGGAAATATGAAATGAGTGTTTACTTATGTCTGATTTGTTAGGACTCCTCTTCCGTCATAGTAAGGTTAATATTTAAGATTTGCGTAAAACAAAGAATTTGCATTTGGTGTTAAACACGATCTCGCCTGATGAGAACTCGCTCAAAGCCCGGTAGTAAGAGTTACACTCCAACCCACTAATGACTGTTGTCATATGTCTCAGTCTGTTAGTGTAGAGGTCAGTACTCACAAGACCATCCTTCTTCCATCCAATCAGGATGCTATCATCATGTAGGACAGCAGGGCCCGCAAAGAAACCCTCTTTTGCGACGTCATGTTTCACTGTACCATGCTGATCGATTACTCGAACAGTGTATCCATCTATAACAACCAGCATGTTACTGTGATTCATTGTACATATCTCGTTGGGGTTATAGCCATGGCAGGGGATCTCCCTAATCGGTTCCCCACCCTCTGGTGTGAACACACGTATCATCCTAGCTTTATAATACCCGACATAGATGTTGTTACATTTGTCAACATCCATGCCACCCCAGTCATATCTATTCATTATCTCAAAGTCCCTGCTTTCATGTTTCTTCCAGTCAGAGGAGTAGAGAGAGATCTTATCGTAATCACGTACAACATAGCGGCCATCAGATAAGACAGACACACCCATCACTTTCACGTCCTTCAGCACTGTTTTATGTGAACCACTAACAGTGAACTCTTCGATACCACCATCACCATACCCCACTAACATCTTACCATCCTTTGTTGGGGCCATGCTAAGAGGTAAATTCTTAGAAATATTAAACTCGGCTACCTTTTCAAGTACCCAGTGGTTTATGTTTAACATCCCTATATTATGTTCATCGTCAAGAATGCGTCGGGTAAATGTTACTCCTTCTGCACGACTGGTAACCTGTTTTAGTTTTGATTCATCAAGATCCTCGCTATCTAACATATCCAGTAATTCTCTACAAAGATTACTGTGTACTACCAACGTCTCACCCTCAAGCAATGCTCTTACACCATTACCAACCAACTCACCTGCATTATTTAGACGAGTTATTAACTCATCTCCATTCTTACCATTTCTGAAAAGTTCTTCTTTCAGTTTCTGTTTCTGTTCTTTGCACTGATTGAGTAGAGCATTTTTCTTCGCGTTTAACTGGAGGAGTGTCTCGTCGAATGCCTTGTTGATATCAGCTTCTCTCTCGGCAATGATGGCTTCAACCTTGGCAGTCTCTTCTCGGACGACCTTTGTGTACGACTTGATTTTCTCCATTTTCTCCATCCCTCTTTTCTGGAGAGATTTAATCTCACCCTTCATGTTCTTTTTGAAGTCTTCCACTCCTTGAATCACGTGATCTGACCCGGTATGGTCGAGCACACGGTATCTGAAGCAGATAGAAATCTTGCAGGATGTACACACCCATAACCTCTCTTCTCCTGGATGCTTATAGCACATCTGCTTGACTTTCACCTTCCCGCTTTTGATATCCTTCATGCTGACCACTTCGTGACTGGCCGTTTTCTTGAACTTCGAGTGTGCTTCCAGACAAGTCTGGCATAGGTAGTCCCCGCATATCTGGCAATATTGTAATGCTGCGGATCTGGCTTCCGGGTCACAGAGAGTACAATTCATCATTGTTGTCTTCAGGTCTCCGATCATGGACTTGAGAGGGACATTGGTTTTCAGACTAGACACGCCTCCTGTATCTAATAGCGTGATCTTAGAGCAAAGTGGACAGGATAATTCATTGGTTTTCTTTCTGGAATAGTGAAGGTGCTCCAGGCACTTCTCACAGAATGAATGAGTGCAAGAAAGTTGTTTTGGTTCTTTCAGAAGGTTGAAGCACAAGCAACACTTGAGGCCTTGGATTAGTACTGAAGCTTCTATACAGACATGATTGTTAGTCTAGGGCAATGAAAGAAAATTTCAATCTTAGCTAGGCTCCTGAACAAAAAAAGGTTTTTATCATTGCGAGGGAATGCAGTAAGACATCGAATATATCACAGCAGGTATAGCAGTCAGACCCAACTCCTGAAAAACGAGCACAGGTATATACTCCGAAAACGGCGTACAGAGCTAAATGAATTTAGAGCTCTCATCGTTCAGTGCGAGACAGTGTGTACAAAAAGCATGGGGGAAAATCGTGCAATTTCGACCTGCTGTTGATAATATATTTTTAAAAATAATGCTGCAGATATATTTCTTTCAAATGTTTGTCATTTGAAAGTTAGTTTTATATGACGAATCATTCAAGGGTTTTGAAGGTAATTGACACGCAACATTATTTTCGAATATATACAGGGGCGGCGCCAGGGTATTTTGATAGGAGGGGCAAGACGACCTAAAGATGACGTCATATTTTTTCTCCGTTAAATAACAGGGATAATATAGAGTTATATGTTTAAGACCTCTCTTTTTAATACTCCTCTTTCTTCTTTCTTCCCTTTTCTTCCCTTTTCTTCCTCCTTTTCTTCTTTATTCTTCTTTTTTTTTCTTTTTTCACTACTTGAAAAATCATAGGAGGGCGGTCGCCCCCTCTGCCCCCCCCCCCCCCATGTAGCGCCGCCCCTGAATATATATATATATATATGTATCTTTGGCAGGTTGACTTTGCAAGATTTTCCCCATGCATTTCTACACACTGCCTCGCACTGAGCGATGAGGGCTCTGTATTCATACGCCGTTTTATGGAGTATGTACTTGTGCTTGGTTTTTCGAAGTTAGATCTGACTCTATGGGGTAAACAAATGTTTTCAATATCGCGTTCCTATGGGAAACTAAACATCACCTCGGTAATGAATGTGTGATTTTGAAATACTGGGCATGTAAACTAAATGTTAAGAAGTGAGGCCATTGGAAACACATGACCATATTGAAAGTTGGTTCTAATATCAAATACCTTATAACAATGACATTCAAAATCATTGGTAACATATCATCTATCCCAATATTCCCTTGGATTTCTCCCGTCTGTTTGTCATGATCCATGTGCTTTTAAATTGATATCACATTATTATTCTTTTTTTTTAAAGAGACTCGTCATATTAACGTAAAGCATTCGTATCCATTTCCAAACCCATTCGAGTAGTGACTGAACAACCAAAATTTATAGCACGGCTGTAGTTCTTCATCGTAAAGGCTCATCCTCTTGCGTCTATTGTAAATTATCAAAATGATGGGACCTTTATATTTGATATATAGGCTCCTATATAGCTCAAACTGTGACATGCAAAAGAGTTCATTACTAAACAGAAAACAGGAAATTTTCGCCATTTCATGAACCAGACTTTGGACGTGACAATAATTGCACCACCTACTGTATATTAGGCTATATTCGTTTTATATAATGATTCCTATCTAAGACCCCGTTCTCACTCACTTTGAAAGTGGACTTTTGGAGCGGTCTATCTAAGACCCCGTTCTCACTCACTTTGAAAGTGGACTTTTGGAGCGGTCTATCTAAGACCCGTTCCTCAGG
This sequence comes from Heliocidaris tuberculata, assembly GCA_025618425.1. Classification (NCBI taxonomy): domain Eukaryota; kingdom Metazoa; phylum Echinodermata; class Echinoidea; order Camarodonta; family Echinometridae; genus Heliocidaris; species Heliocidaris tuberculata. Next base: position 12,310,011 of record CM046852.1, read on the forward strand.
AACGGTTCTTAGGTGAGTGTGAACGGTCAAAGTGGTCCAGGAAGTGGTCTTCTGGACCGCTCCAGAAGACCACCTCGGGGAGGTGGTCTTGAGGAACGGGTCTTATTAAGAGCGGTATGGACCGCTCTAAACGTGCAATGTGAACGAAAGCGTACTTCAACCGGAAGTGAGCCAGTGACGTTCCGCGCACAAAACAAAGCAAAAGCAATCGATCGGGCAGCCGGCAGGCACGCTACGGTACATCAGTTTGTATTCCGCGCGAAAAATTTGACCCGCTGAACTGAGCTGCCATAGCAACAAGGCCACTTTGAATCGTGGAGCGGTTTGAGCGAGAAAAACTGCTCGGAGTGTGAACGCTAGCAAACCGTTCCTCAAGACCCGTTCCTCTGGAGCGGTCTAACTAAGACCACTTTCAAAAGTGAGTGAGAACGGGGTCAAAGACCCGTTCCTCAGGAACGGTTCTTAGGTGAGTGTGAACGGTCAAAGTGGTCCAGGAAGTGGTCTTCTGGACCGCTCCAGAAGACCACCTCGGGGAGGTGGTCTTGAGGAACGGGTCTTATTAAGAGCGGTATGGACCGCTCTAAACGTGCAATGTGAACGAAAGCGTACTTCAACCGGAAGTGAGCCAGTGACGTTCCGCGCACAAAACAAAGCAAAAGCAATCGATCGGGCAGCCGGCAGGCACGCTACGGTACATCAGTTTGTATTCCGCGCGAAAAATTTGACCCGCTGAACTGAGCTGCCATAGCAACAAGGCCACTTTGAATCGTGGAGCGGTTTGAGCGAGAAAAACTGCTCGGAGTGTGAACGCTAGCAAACCGTTCCTCAAGACCCGTTCCTCTGGAGCGGTCTAACTAAGACCACTTTCAAAAGTGAGTGAGAACGGGGTCTAACTCTTTGTAAAGTCTTTCCAGCGATTTCAGTGCCAAGCAATAAATCAACTTACCTATGTTAGATTCAATGCTGAGCCACCACGCCTGCTCAAATATTACTCCATTCAGTATAAGTTTCAGCTTAGGCCAATAATGTTCATTGATGGTGAGGATATGAGATTATTCTTTACTTCCCCTTCGGATAAAAAAAAGTAGCTTTAGAATTTGGTTTGTGTAAATGACAGGGGCGGACTGCTGGCGGCATTTTATCGGGAGGTGTGTGAGCTTTGGCGTACGGCCACTAGATCATGTAGATGTTTTGTTTCATAGTCGGGTTGTACATGGTGAGAGGGCCGATGGATAGTAGGTAGACTGGGCCTGTCGCAACGAAATTCCCACGGTCACTTTCCCCGGTCTGCCCCTTTTGAATTTAAGTGATCAATTGCGTAACTTGGGTACAGTCATATTGGGTGTTGCGTGTGTGCGTTATTATTTTGTTTCGGGGGGGAGGGGGCACTGGTCTTAATAGATAAATGAATCTCGAGCGAGTGGGGGAATATCAGACAGGGGGTCCTCACCTTTTTGAAATTCACCTCTTCCTTTCCCCCCTTTCTCTCCCCTTCCCCATCTTTTCTGGCTTGTCAAGAGAGGGGGGGGGGGGGCGCTTCTCCCCATCTGCCCTTTACCGAGCGACACATCAATGTCAAGGCAACATTTCCGTTTGCACGTAACGCCTTGAAACAATGGAGTTTGACTGTATGTTTCAGCTTGGGAAATTCCAGTGGCAGAGAGCCAGTAATGTGGGCTATATTAGCAAAAATAAAAGGCTACCAGAACACAGCGTTATAGAGATCACTGTGATATATCTACATGTACATATAGAATGGAATAGTGGAGGAATGGAGACTTTGTAAAAAAACAGAACTATTATGTTAATTGCTGCAGGGTTTTTATTCTCCATTAATATATACTTCCTACTATCTTTGTGAAAGGATTTTAGGATTTTGGACTAGAGTTTTATCAGTTTTATAAATTTTTTGAAAGATATACTTGCATACATAGTGTAGCGAAGAAGCTATCATTCATTTATTAATATTTGCCATCAGACAACTTTCTGGAAAAGTGAGTAGTTTTCGTGATGCGATGTTAAATATGTGTTGTTGTTTTTTTTCTTCATTTTCTTTTTATGTTATTGATAAGTTGATGAACATACTGTCATTTTGTAAGTAGCATACGATTATTTGTAAATATGCAATATATTTGATTTGAGTTTTAATATGGGAAATTTTAGTGCTGATGCAAAAATATCTATGGAAAAAAATATATGGAATATTTTCTGTCCTTTTCATTTCTAGCGAAGGGTATCTTTTATTTAATATCCAGAGCCCCGTTTAATAAAACTTGTTATCAATAACAAGTTGCACTAACTGTTATAAGCTACTGAAATCCTTCAATCTGATTGACTGGGAGCAAATTTGTCATAGAAATGTGGCAGTTGTTACTGATAACAAGTTTTATGAAAAGGAGCCCAGTCCTATGTTATTTAAATCAATGTGCATCATTTTACTATGCACTAACAAAGCGTAATAGCTTACGAGTGGAATATTCAGTCAAACAGGAAAACAATGGTAGGATGAACAATTTTATCGAAATTATAAACAAACGAAAAACCCATATATTTTATACCTTTTGCTAGAAAATTACCATGCACATTACCTTTCATTTTCCTGATTTTAATACTTTGCATGGGTGAAGTTACCCTCACATGTTATTTTTTGAAGGTTCAGGAAAAGCCTGATAATGTGGCACATACAATATATGCCTTTATGATATACATGTATTGAAAGAACAATTGTGCACATCTATTGACGTGTGCACTGCTGGAATAGTCCATTATTGTTATTGACATCATTGTGCCACATAGCTGCACTGAAGAATTTTTGGAAATACAATTGCCTATGTCTACTTCCATTGAATATTTGTCTAAAACTTCAACAAATGGTTTACAATAACCACATAGCTATAAAATTGTTAAAAAATCAGGAAAATGAAAGAGAATGTGCAAGGCAATGTACGAGAATTATCTTTTAAAGCTTTCAACTTACCCATGAACTGTTCTGTAATGGTCATCATGTCATCAGTATTAGGTTTTGAGGCTGGAGGCAGATATATTGTTTTGATATTAAAATTGAGCTATTTGTTCAGCTACAAAATTTAGAAAAAATGAAATGAATTTCATTATTGATTTTTATTAGAATGAATCTAATTGTGTTACTTAGAAATTGAGGACAAAAAAAAATGTTTTCTTACAAATAAATTTAAAGTGTAATGGCTGGATTATTATACAAATGATATGTAGGTCGGTGCATCATTTTTTTCTCAAAATGTACCAGAATTGTAAAGCATTATTTCCATAAAATATAAAAACTTAACCTATCTGAATTTATTAGTTTACTGGATTGATTAATACTATGGGTTTAACTCATAAACCCAACACAGATGTACTAAATGTAGGCATTAAAAGAAATCCATTGCTTCTTGAAGTTAAGCAGATAAGAGAAAAAATAAAGTAGACAGCTTGACTTTTGAACCATTTTATAGTTGAATGTAGCTCAAATGATGAAACATACGTGTGTGCAAGTTTTATGCAAAAATAAGACCACTATAGTAGGGATCTGAAGAGTAAGGCATGTGTATGCAAAGTGGTTAAAATGGGTTCAAACAAGACAATATAAACAACAAATCAGGTGTTTTGTAAAGATTTTTACACCAAAAAGGAGAAATGACTTGTTCATTCAACAGTTTTGTGGGTTTTATTAGCAGATTTCCATCATGTACAATAGATCATTTAATACCATAACTATCACAGAAAAGAGAGATTTATATTAAAAGTGCCAAAATGAATTCAAGGTATGTATGATATTTTATTTTTGGTTCGTTAGTGACTGGTTATAGGAGTATTGGTAAAGTGAAAGAGTTAATTAGAGAGGAAGAGGGAGAGAAGGGGGTGTGTAAGGGACAGATGAAAAAAGCAGGTGGGAGAGAGAGAGAGAGAGAGAGAGAGTGAGAGAGAAGAGAGAGTGAGAAGGGATGGAGAGAAAAGGGGGAAGGAAGAGAAAAAAAAACAGCAAGAGGGAGGGAGAGAGAGTGTGTGGGTGGAGAAGGGGAACTTGAGAGAGGAAAATAACAAGAAGAGGAAGAGAAAGATAGAGAATTTCATTACATGTATTTTAAAAACATACTAGATGTTCATCAAACAATCCGCACCCCCCCCCCCCTACATAGCCGCATGTTAAGGGCGTGACAGAGGACTGGGGGGGGGGGGGTCTTGTGTAATCAGGTATCGTTTGAATGATAGTCTATAAGGTTGTCTTCTTCCTTGGTGTAAACTTGCATCTATACATTGTATTCAATTAATCTACCTGCGCGACATCAACCCATGATTATAAAACAATTTCCACTCTTTTTTTTAAACACACAAATAATCTTTAGTGCTGTAATGGATGTAAATATTGGCAATTATTATTTCCCTCAAAACATCACACATCACTGAGGTTGTAACATTGTCATATAATTTTCATATTCACAGTGAACATAATTATTTCATTCTTTCACCTCCCCCTTTTCCTCCTCCCCCCCTGCAATACTTCTAGCCCATGTCTCTCTCTCTCTCTCTCTCTGACCCCCTCCCCCCCTCTCTCTCTCTCTGCCTCTCCATTTCTCTCTCCCCACTCTCTCTTTATCTCTCTCCCTCTCCCTCTCTCTCTCACCCCTTCTCTCGCGCTCTCTCTCTCTCTTTCACTCCCTCTACCACTCCATTTCACCTATGACATATCTTTCTTGTCATTTCACATAGAAAAGTATTCCATACTCATCGTATTCTTATACTACTTTTAATCATTTTCATTTTCGAATGTTATATACACTGTAAACGACCGTGGGTTCAAATTAAACTGCCGAAAAGTCATTAAAAAAAGTAAAAAGTATAAGCAAAAACTAAACTAAACTGGATTAAAATTTAGGATATACAACTAATTATGTTCAAAATGTTCATGTTAGTTACAGTAGCAAAGATTGAGATCTAACACAAATGGCATACAGTTTTCAAACCTCACCCATAAATAATGCAAAAAATATAAACAGTAATTTTTAAAGATAATTATGATCTTGGTAGTTGCAATCGATTTTTGTCGTTTATTTTTTTTTTTTTTAGAGCTGGTATATTTTAGGATGATATCAAACGCTTTATTAATATATTCTTAGCAATTAGTACAAATTAGGATGTAAGAAAAATGTAGAACAAAAGTTCTGGCGACAGCTGCTCCCCGGTCACCCTTTAACACCAGTCGACTTTTTATAAAAAAATCTAACCATGGACTGAAAACTACATCTGACTCTTATACCTAAGCCCAACCTACATGTAATGGCACCAGAGCGAATTTCGGATCATCGGAAACGCGGATGAAAATTTGATATATACAGGACTCGCAATAAACCGAGTTATCCCTTAACAACTTACGTAAGAATGAGTAGGTGTACTTAAATGAAGTTAGACATAATAAATGAAATAACGTATTGACGATGTGAAAGAATCAGTGAATTTATTGAACACTCTGAAATAGATCCAGCACTGAATTATTTACAAAGCAGTAACATATACATACTTATCTAAAGTGTATCATATTTAGCAACGTGTAATCATGTACATACACCAATAATCACTAGCATATGATATATACTGAACTTGTTTTGCATATTCTAAAGATTATATGATGGGATTCGACACAAAACTGCCTATCAAAATAATTAATAATACAAAATTTCACACTATATCAATCTTAACTCAATTGGAACCAAGATTTTTGAGTTATTAGAATTAAAATATGATATATTCTTTAAAAGCTGGCATGAAGGCAGGTATGTGCATTAAAAAAAAATTTTATGTACATGTATGCATGTAGCAAAAAAAAAATCAATAAATTAAAAGTAAATAATTATCCAATGTATTTTACATACTTATATAACGGATTTCTTTAGAAAGTGATTTTTATTCGTGTGTGAATAGAGACAAAATAAAGAGAGAGAGAGAGAGAGTGAGAGAGATGGGGGGGGGGGGGGTCAAATAAGGATCAGAAAAGGGAGACAAACATGACACATAAGACTTAAAAGTAATACGAATCAGAGATATGAAAACAGATGCTGAAAGCTATGCGAAGGTGGATTGGAAATAGAACATTATTATGATTACTATACTTTAGAAAAGCAAGCAGGCTATCAATCATTTGTAGTATAAGGGGATCTTTGTGAAAAAAACAAAACAATAATTATACGATAACTAGATCACAAATATGAAATCAATAAGTTCCGGTACATTTAGCAACCGCAAAGTACACAGAGTAAGAAAAAACAACAACTCATATATAGCCGCATATCTGATAAAAAGCAAATCACACTATATATAGAAAGGTATATTTACGTTTATATACACTGTGTAGTCCCATAACTTGTCTGAACATGCTGAAAGTGGCATCTGAAAATTTCCATGGTAAAATATAGTGCTTTAGGCATATATTCAATAAAAACTGGCGTTTAGGGAACATTTTCTATGTATAAAGACAACAAAGAAAAGAAAAAAAAGCAGAAAGAGGGACAGAAACATGAGGGACGAAACTTGTAATGGAAACGATTAGTAAACAAGAAAGACACGTTAACTGTGGAAAATGTATAATAGAATGAAAGAAGAGAGAAAGAGAGAGAGAGAGAGAGAGGGGGGGGGGGTGGTAAAGCCAAATTGGAAAGCTTATGATAATTAAGACTTCGTGATGAAAAACGTTGGCATAATTACATGAATCAAAATTTTATATGGCGGACGCCTATTTACATTGGGCGCCCACATTTACGTTCTGTGCAAAAACTTATTTTGTAGATGAAATTGATTTTCTTTTTAATGCCAATTTTAAAGCTAAAATGTATCTTTCCATCCAATAAGGATGCTATCATCATGCAGGACAGCATGATATGCATTGTAAGCCTGCTTTGTGACGTCATATTTCACTTTACTCTGCTGATCGATTACTCGAACAGTGTTTCCATCTTTATCAACCAGCATGTTACTGTGATTCATTGTGTATATGTCGTAGGGACAATATCCATGGCAGGGGATCTCCCTAATAGGTGCCCCACCCTCTGGTGAGAACACACGTATCGTCTGATTATAATAATACCCAACATAGATGTTGTTACATTTGTCAACATCCATGCCACCATAGTCACTACTATTCTTCATATTAAACTCCTTGCTATCAAGTTTCTTCCAGTCAGAGGAGTAGAGAGAGAGAGATCTTCTGAGCGTAATCACGTACAACATAGCGGCCATCAGATAAGACAGACACACTTCACACTTTTACGTCCTTCAGCATTGTTTTCTATGAACCACTAACAGTAAAACTCCTCGATACCACCATCCCCATACCCCACTATCTTATACCATACTTTCTTGGGGCCATGTTATATTTGCTCAGAGCAAATATTTTAATTATTTCTATGATCCACATTTTTACCCGAAATTTGTATTCTAGGTGCAAATTATATTACTTCCATTTCGATTTTTTATTTTCTCATGTACTGGGCAATTCAGTTTATGCTGTGAAAACAGTTTTCCATTGAATTTTGAATCAAATTGAGTATTGTTTTTTTTTAAAATTACATTATGTCTAGAAATTTCGTTCAAATCAAACATGTTTTGATCACTGGCTCAGTGTGTTTTGAAATGACATAACTACTATCAACGTCTCTCTTGGAAATCAAAAGTGAATTTTAAATATTTCAATTTGTTGGCATCGCCTTTTCCATATAGTTTGATATCTAGCATTTACGTAAGACATAGAATTTGGAATCGGCGCAAAACGCGATCTCTCCTGATGAGAACTCTCTCAAAGCCCAATAACCACTTAAGCACTCCAACACACTAATGACTGTTCTCACATGTCTCAGTTGGTTAGTGTACAGATCAATACTCACAAGACCATCCTTCCTCCATCCAATCAGGATGCTATCATCATGCAGGACAGTAGGACGCGCAAAATAACCATCTTTTGTGACGTCATGTTTCACTGTACCCTGCTGATCGATCACTCGAGCAGTGGATCCAGTTCTAACAACCAGCATGTTACTGCGATTCATTGTACATATCTCGTTGGGACTATAGCCATGACAGGGGATTACCCTAATCGGTGCCCCACCCTCTGGTGTGAACACAGCTATCGTCTCAGCACAATAACTCCCAACATAGATGTTGTTACATTTGTCAACATCGATGCCACCCAAGGAGATCACGTCGATACCATCCTTCAACTCAAACTCTTTAATATCACGTTTCTTCCAGGCAGAGGAGTAGAGAGAGATCTCCGCGTCCCAATTATTTACAACATAGCCACCATCAGGTAAGGCAGACACACCTATCACGTTCACGTACTTCATCACTTTTTTATGTGAACCACTGACAGTGAACTCCTCGATACCACCATCCCAATACCCCACTAACATCTTACTATACTTTGTTGGGGCCATGCTACGAGGTCCTTTCTTAGAAATGTTTAACTCGGCTACCTTTTCAAGTACCCAGTCGTTTATGTTTAACATCCCTAAATTATGTTCATCGTCAAGAATGCGTCGGGTAAATGTTACACCTTCTGCACGACTGGTAACCTGTTTTAGTTTTGATTCATCAAGATCCTCCCTATCTAACATATCCTGTAATTCTCTACAAAGATTACTGTGTACTACCAACGCCTCACCCTCAAGCAATGCTCTTACACCATTACCAACCAACTCACCTGCATTATTTAGACGAGTTATTAACTCATCTCCATTCTTACCATTTCTGAAAAGTTCTTCTTTCAGTTTCTGTTTCTGTTCTTTGCACTGATTGAGTAGAGCATTTTTCTTCGCGTTTAACTGGAGGAGTGTCTCGTCGAATGCCTTGTTGATATCAGCTTCTCTCTCGGCAATGATGGCTTCAACCTTGGCAGTCTCTTCTCGGACGACCTTTGTGTACGACTTGATTTTCTCCATTTTCTCCATCCCTCTTTTCTTGAGAGATTTAATCTCATCCTTCATGTTCTTCTTGAAGTCTTCCACTTCTTGAACCACGTGATCTAATCCGTTGTGGTCGAGCATTCGGCATCTGAAGCAGATAGAGACCTTACAGGATGTACACACCCATAACTTCTCTTCGCCTGGATGTTTCCGACATATCAGCTTGACTTTCACCTTCCCGCTCTTGATATCACCCACGCTGACTACGATGTGATTCGCCGTCTTCTTAAACTTCCCGTGGGCATCTAGGCAAGCTTGGCATAGGTAATCTCCACATTGCTGGCAGTAGTGTACTGCCAGAGATTTAGCTTCCAGGTCACAGACAGTACATATGTTCCTGGTTGTCTTCGCGTCACCGACCATGGACTTAAGAGGAACATTTGTTTTGAGACTGGACACGTCTTTGTTGCCAATGTGAGTGATCTGACGACAGAGGGGACATAAGAGTTCAATGCCCTTTCCCTGAGAGTGGTAGAGTTGTTGAAGGCATTTCTCACAGAATGAATGAGTGCAAGATAGAAGCTTAGGTTCTTCTAGAAGGTTGAAGCACAGAGAACACTCAAGGCCCTGGATCACTGAAGCCATGTCTGAAGCCATGTCTAAAGTGAATCAAAACAATTACCAACGCTCAGTAAGGATTTCATTACGTTGGTAGGAGCAGGGGTGGCGTTAAAGGAGAGGGGGCGGGAGGGGGGGGGGGTGACTGCCCCCATATTTGCCAAAGGGGTGGGGAAGAGGAAGGGGGAGGAGGGAGAAGAAACATGAAAGGAAGTGATATTGTTTTCAAAGCCTATAAAAATGCTATGACACAGGCCCTAGGAGTATACTTTAGATGTTTGTTTTTTCGTCGAAGAAAGAATTCTATTCGGCCGGCTGTCCATAGATATATAACGATATTTTAAATCTGATATCTCTATGACAAATATATCAAAGAAACGAAATCTAGGTCTTCAAAAATCGAAACAATGTTTGTCTCATCTATAATATGTCTAGCGTCTATCATTCAAAGAATAGATAGTGATCTATTTCTTCAATAATTTGAAATCTTGATAACAGGTATGTTTCGTTGAATAGTTGAATAAAGTAGCTTGAAAAAAAGTGTGGGGTGGGGTGGGGAGGGGGTGTCAGTAGCATTATTATCCAATCTTCACAGTGGAATATATGATTTTATGAATCAGTTAACGCTAGGGCAAAATGGTAGGCCGCGGAAATTAATATTCCGTGAAAGTGCATGTTTTTTCCTGAAAAGCAAAATAGATGCTTTCTTTTTCTTAAGAAAAGGGACGCGTAGGCCTATGCCCCCTCTCCACCCCCCCCCCCCCCGCGATCTGCTCTCACATGAAGATAATGAGTTGTACACAACTTGGCCTATGGCTATGATCCTAAAACACACATTCTTGTCAATGCTGTGGGGGCATCTACACTCCGCATTTTGCTGCAATTATATCGATGGGTATACTTATGAAACTCTAGCTTTCTGGTCTACAATCTTATTAGGTGGTCTGTCGGTATCGACAGATCACCTCTTAATTTCGTACGAATTTTCTTTATTCTTTATTCTTTATTTTTATTTTTCTCCCCATTTCTTGTGACCGTGACTTCTCAAAATCAACTGGATCAATTTTCTTCAAATTTTCGTCAGTTATCAGGCCTATAAAGGTCAAGTGCCCCTATCTTTTTCAAGGTCATCAGGTCATCGTGACGTCATCCAGGCGCCATTTTGTGAAATCACATTATCGATCATATCTTCATAACGAGTCATCAAAAATAAACCATATTCGACAAACATTAACTTCAGGTCATGGGTCAACATAAAATGTCAACAAAATCCGCACGCGCATCATGAGGCGCACGTACGCGCGCGTCAAAATTAAGAAATGCTCAAAATTACTTTTTAATCAGATTAGAGTACGGTTCAGGACATTTTAAGCATTTCAAAATTTTCCCTCCGTGCGCGTCCGCGCGCGCGTTATGCGCGTGTGCAGCGCGTACAGAACGTAAAAACTCCGTTTTTTGCATGGTTTGTATTCCTGACACTATTCTTGACAATTTCCAACTATTTACAGTCATTCTCGACATTCCATAATGCCACACGCGCGCGTCAAACTTTCAAATTCGCGCGCGCACCAATGGGCAATATAATGTAAAAAGTAGTAAAAACATGCCTATCTAGAATCCGCCATAGCTCGTCAGAAAGCATGGCGACCCCCCATTTTTTTTACATTTTCTGAAAGCCTATGAGTTGTAGATTGTAATTCATGAAAAAAATTTGTGAGTCAATCGATCGGAACGTCGTCACATTTGCATATGAACTCAAAAATTCGATTTTGAAAAAATGACGTCATAATTTTTGTATTCATTTGACAATATTTCAGTAATAGGTTGTCGATTTTCTTCCAAATTTTGATATGTTGTAACTGAGACAATTCTCTACAAGATCAGTTACCACGATTTTTCATTTTGACAAAGGCATCATGGCGTATTTTTGCGATTAAAGGAGGCATGTCAATTTTTCACATTTTGCGTGTATTCTCTATGGGAGATGACTTTTTCTCAAATCTTGATTCTACATTCCCGTCTTCTTTGAGCAGTATCTCTGTAATTTCTGCTCGATTTTCTTCCAAATTTTAGTATGTTATAGCTGAGACTATATGCTTTCACAAATGTGCCCTCCAATTTTTGATCAGATGTCGGGATCATGCCCATTTTTTAACTACAAAATGTGATTTCAGAATCCCGTATTTCGTTTACGTGTTATCTCTATTGGAAATATTTTGGTCCATTGGTAAAGCATTTGCCTCCCATTCCGGCGACCCCGGTTCGATTCCCGGTGGGTCCATTTTTTTTTTTTTTTTTGCCTTTCATTCTACCATCTTCTTCGACTATTATAACATATGCCATCACAAACAATGTAAAAAACTGCCTAATTTTGCGTGATATGTCTATTGAAAGTAGTGTGCAGTAGTTCGTGTAGAATCTCATTCCCTGTCGTGTATTAAAGCTAAGGGGATATCTTTCACATGTCCTGCAATATCAAATCGTCCGGTTCGTTATCCCGATTTCTCAAAATCGGCTCAGTCAATTTTCTTCATATTTTCGTCAGTCATCAGTCCTAATAAGGTCAAGTTCCCACATCTTTTTCAAGGTCATCAGGTTATTGTGACGTCAGCCAGGCGCCATTTTGTGAAAATCAACTTATGGTCATATGTTCATAACGAAATGTCATTTCTCTTTCATATTTGGCATGGTTAAGGTCACTGTCATTCCAGTCAAGGTCATTTTGTTAAACGCGCGCGTACGCGTACGTCCGTGCGTTCGTGCGCGCGCAAAATTTAGAAATGATCCAAATCCTCCCAAATTCATTATGCAGACGTTTCATGCCATTTCAAGCACTTTTCGAAAAATCGCCCATAAAATTGAACCTGAAGGGGCGCTATGCCACTTAGGTTATCGTGGTTATTGTCATCATTATTGTCATTATGATCATCATTATCAATATATCATTATCGTCATTGTCATCACTTATATGACCATCTTATCATCATTGTCGTCAACATTATGATTATAATCTTGCAGAAATATTATCACACCTGACAAAGCAATTTGCCAGAGTGACAGACCACCTAATTCGTCTTCAGTGACGAATTAAATTTCTAGTTTTATCAAATTTTATTCAGTTAACTATATAACAGTTTACTCAGTTCATAGAATGTTCACTAATGTTATACATGTACTCGTTTAACGAAATGACAAACGGCCGTATTACCTTAGGTTGCTGGAAATCGTGGTCCGCTCGAAGTGCTAGCGGAAGTGTTGTAATAATAGGTATAACATCAGTGCACCGTCGACCAGTACTGTCAATGTATATACAATGAGAATATCAGCTTGCCAGCCCGGTAGTTTGCACTCTGTTCTGATCATACAAAACATGTTTGATTACGGTAGATTTCTCTTTCGAATATTCAGTGTGTCTACTTGAGCATGACATTGCGTGACATGTCATCGTCTGTACACTACTAGATTTCTATATTACATGTATTTTACAAATAAAAAGAATGGTATGTACACTCTAAAAACTGAGGTGCTGTTTTTAGCACTTGGAGGGCTATATTTAGCACCTATTCGGTGCTCGCATAGGGACAGCACAGCCTGTGCTACTATAGCACCAGTGCACATGCTATTTGTTACAGACCCAGAGGCGGCGCACCCGGGGGGGGGGGCAGGGGGGCACTTTTTCAAGCACTTTTTCAAGTACCCAAAAAGTGCCCCTTTTCATAGCTGATAAGTGCCCCTTTTTCTTCGTATAGTGCCCCCTTTTTCTTCCTAATAAATGCCCTTTTCACCTTCTGATAAGTGGCCTTTTTAACCTCATACATGAGTGCCCCATTTGAAATCCGATAAACGCCCCTGTTTTCGTCTTATTAGAGCCCATTTTCCGTTCTAATAGTGCAATTTTCCCTTCTAATAAGTGTCCCTTTTCACCTCTGATAAGTGCCCATTTTTCTTCGTATAACTGCCCCTTCTTTTTTCTAATAAGTACCCTTTTTACCTTCTGATAAGTGGCCCTTTTAATCTCATACATGAGTGTCCCTTTTGAAATCTGATAAGTGCCCCTGTTTTCGTCGGATTGGTGCCCATTTTCCGTTCTAACAGTGCAATTTCCCGTGTGATAAGTGCCCCTTTTCACCCCTGATAAGTTCACCTTTTTAAGTGCCCCCTTTTACTTCTGATCAGTGCCCTTTTTCCTTTCTAATTGTATAATTTTCTCCCTTTGATAAGAGCCCTTTTTGTCTTTTGACACCGAGTGCCCCTTTTTACCTATATATCCCGATGTCGCTTACAAACTGTCCTCTAAAGTCCACAAAAGAGCCATATACCTAGCTCCAAATAATCAGAGAGGCTTCATATTAATACATGTAATAGATTCCCCTACTGATATCAGCACAAAGTGAGGCAGTGGAGTAGGTAGAAAGAGGGGCATAATTCCCTAGATTATACAATATCAATCATTGCCCCTAAATCATAAAAGGAATTAGGGGGAAAAAAAAGAATTTCTAAAATTTTTCCAAACCTCGCTCGCTACGCTCGCTCACATTTACTATATAATCTTCCTATCATATTAGGGAAATCGCTGTGTATAATTTAATACCACAGCCTTCAGCGTTAGAAAACAACCTTAATTTTTTTTGCTCGCTCGCTTCGCTCGCTAGTAAATGAATAATCAGACCATCACACAAAATGCAAAAGTAGTTTTTATCTGGAACCATGTTAAGATAGAAACAGTAATGTGTCTTTTTTTATTATTATAATCAGTTTTTATTCTTTTCTCTCTTGAAACAAATTACAATCATGGTACAAATTACAATCATCGCATATAACACAAACTGCAGATATTATAATATTCTAAAACAGTATACATTTTCGTCCAACAAAAGGCTTCAAAAGAAATTAATATTACTTGAATATTGAAAAATTTCCGTAAACAAAAACTGTGGATAAATTAATTGATATCCTTAATCATATACTCTTAATTCTCAAACTGACAAGCGTTTTTTTTTTCCTTACATGATCAATTTCCATACATCATAGTTGCAACAAAAATTCATATTTCCAGAGAGAGAGAGAAAAAAAAATCATAAATCTTATTGAGATAAACATATCCAGTTGTATAATCCAACAATTATTGTTTTACAATGTAGTAACTTATACTTCCTTTGTACTGTTGTCCTGAGAGAAAGTTTTTTTTTTTTTTTTTTTACCCTACCCTACCCGACCTCCCCCTCATGTCGAAAATGAACATCGATAGTGTTGTAGCGGTATACTAATGTCTCAAAGTGGTATTTTCCGCCTTGTTTTCACCCTTTGTAGGGAGGTGCCCCTTTTTTCAAAAAAGTGCCTTTTTGTTGGTGCCCCCCCCCCCCACTATGAAAGACGCTCCGCCGCCCCTGTACAGACCCCAACAAGTGCTACCAATTTAGCACCGATAGATACCGGTAGAGCTGTTTTCAGCACTTTTCAAGTGTTCGTATAGTGACTGCACTAGTAGTGCTGATTTAGCACCAGTGCAGGTGCTACTTGTTACAATTAACTTTACACTATGCATGAACAGACATAGGGGTAATGTACAATGAGCATTACATGAGATTCATAGATATGTACAATTCTTATTTATCATTATTAAAAATGGTAAGTAAATCATAAGAGATAGTAAATTATCAATGATTACAAACTCGCTGACCATTTTTTTTCTTTGATTGCCGATTTTTTGAGACTCTGACCGAGACAATATTATCTGACAAAGATTACCTCTTTTATCTTGTGTATGAACACTATGATTAGATTACAATACGAACTTACTGATTTGTGTAGTATATAATAGATCGTCAAGATAATTGGTTTTATCAGTTTTAATTAACCGGTAATTATATTTTACCAAAAAAAGTTGTTTTACTATTTCTACAAATTTCATTCCAGGCCACTAGCGTACCCAAGGGGGGGGGGGGGGCAGGTGGGCGGGGGGCGGCAGAGTGCCCCCTGACATCTTTTGACAGGAAAAATTTCCTTTTTTGCCCCCTTTTTTGTTGTTGTTGCTTGTCAGAGAATCATGGAGCAAAACGTTTGATAACCCCCCCCCCTCCAACTGAGCGACTTTTTGAGGGCTGGAGAAAAAAAAATTGTCGCCCCCCCCCCCCCCAACCCCCTGAGCGAGTTTTGGAGGGCTGGGGAGAAGAAAAAATAAGGGTCTCCCTCCAAGCAGAATTTGACAGTTAACAAAATTTGCTCCCCCTGTAAAGAAATCCTGGGTACGCCACTGTTCCAGGCATGGTATCACATTATCAAGACTATTATGGGGAGGGGGGGGGGGGGGGGATACTTCCAGGTTTCATCAAATTCAGTCAGTTTCTCATTCCTCAGGCTTTGCTAATGCAGGTTAAAATTATTATTATCTAGTCACCGTCTTTCTCTACTTACCTTTTTTGTCTGAATTTTTTTCTCCTGTTTGTTTTGACTTGAAATAAGTTATATTTATGTTGTTTTTAGCACCCATTTCTTCTGCACCACAAAATACAGCACTTTAGGTGCTAAATTTAGCACGGAAGGTGCGACTCCTTGGGCAGCACCTGTTTTTTAGCACTTCACTTTGTTAAGTGTAGGATATAATCACAGATCCTGTTGGATCATAAATATGGCATTATACATTGATGTCAATATGAAACTTGTCGGATATGAAGTTTAGTTAGGGGCTATGCAGGGTTTGAAATGCGTGGACATGTTGAATAGTTTTAAACTGACTTTGGTTTATTTGCATTGGAAAAAAAACGCTTGATTGATTAGAGTATGATAACATTCTCTCTGGATTTATTTTTTTGTTTTCGAAGTTTTTGAAGTCAATGCTTAATGTTAATTCTTGTCTTAATATCCATAACGTATAAAAAAGAACCTTGACATTATTCCTATTTACAAAAAAAAAAAGAAAAAAAAAACCGACCTGGCATCTAGACACATTGTCACGTTAACCATGCTCCTAACCTCTATCATAACACTCATGCGCTTTAAGATATCACATAATCATGGGTACAACTCCAATCATATTTCTGTACATCTGGGGAAAACAAAATGATGTACATTGAACTTTTTTTTTTAACAAAGGTCCATTCGATTTCAGCTGTGCTAAAGTCAGGGTAAAATCAAACAATGTAACAATTATAGTTAAGGGTTGAAATGCGAGGAAGATCATGTGAAATGGAATCTTTTCTCGTTTATGTCTTTGTTCCATATCTCCTCCTAATCTCTTTGCTCGTGTGTGTGTCGCTATTTATACAAATTGTATGTACTTGCATTTTAGACTGGCTCTCTTTTTTATTTCTAGCTCTCATCTCTCTCCCTCTCTCACCTTTGTATAAGAATAACATGTTTATCTATTTCGCCTGAAGACAAAAAAATGAATTAAAAAATAGTTGTATGATAAGATATCATTATGATCAAAAGGTGTCTGCTTATTGATACAAACTCAAATCATTTTTTTTAAAGTGTTAAGAGATATGTCGCAAAAGTTTGTTTGAATATGCGAAGTAACGCGATTGATCAGCACATTTTATTCATTAAAGATGGTTTTTCAATTACGTATTTTAGATGTTCCAGTGCCGTATATATACCCATATATATATATATATATATATATATATATATATATATATATATATCTATATCTATATATATATATACTGCACTGAGATGTTGATGAAAAGCCGCCACCATTATCATTTTGTCATGTATACCTTTAGATAGATCGCATTATCATGTAAACATTTACGGTAGTTTATGATATGCAGTTTCCTCCATTACTACAACACGGAGTGACATAATTATTTTGAGTATGCTCCCCCTGTCAGCCCATACCGTCAGGACCGCTGTTGGTCCTGACTAGCATAGTTATAGGGATGTGATATTATGGGCATCATAGTTCAAGCAAAGTGGTTAATAATGGGCTGTAATCAAGTCATTATAAACATAATCAGGTGGGGTTGTTGTTGAGATTTTTTTACAAAAAAAAAGAAGAAATGACTTGTTTCATTAACAGTGTTGTGGGTTTTATTGGTAGATTTCCATCATGAAAAATAGACCATTATGATACCAGAACTATCACAGAAAAGAGAGATTTATATCAAAAGTGCCAAAATGAACCAAAGAGCCTATGCATATTATGTTATTGTTTATTCGGTAGTGATTGGTTATAAGAGTATTGGTAAATTGAAAGAGTTAGTTATAGAGGGAGAGAGAGAGAGAAGGGGGTCAGGAAAGGGAAAGAGAAAGGAAAAGCGAGAGGGAGGAAGAAAGAGAGAGAGAAAAAAGGAGATAGAGAAGTTATATATTTTTAAAACATACATAACTATTCATCAAACAATCCGCACCAATACCTCCTTCATAGCCGTGATAAGGGGAGTGGCGTGGTGGTGGTGGTGGTGGTGGTGGGGGGGGGGGGGGGGTGGTTGTAATATGTATAGGTATCGTTTAAATCATATAATATTGTCTTCTTCTTTTTGTACAACGTCCATCAATTCACTGAATTCAATTCACCTTCCTACGCGACATTATCACATGATTATCAAAAAAAAATCTTTTCTTTTCTTGTTGACCAATCACAAAATTATCTTTAAAACACTAGTATTGCCACGAATGTAAATATTGTAAATGATTATTTCGCTCGATATATCACACATCGTTCGAGGTTGTAACATTTTTATACCTTTTTCTTATTCACAGTGTACAAAATTATTTCTTACATATATGACGGCATGCAGAGTATGAGCACTTTTACCTCTCTCCCTGCAATGGCCGGTCTCAATAGCTTATATCTGTCTGTCTGTCTCTCTCCCTAACTCTCTCTTTCTATCTCTCCTTCTCTCTCTCTCCCTCACTCACCCCTTCTCTCGCTCCCTCTCTTTCCCCCTCTCTGCCACTCCATTTCTCCTATGACATCTCTTTCTTGTCATCATTTCACATAAAAAGTATTCCATACTCGTCGTATTCTTCTACAACATTTAATCGTTTTCATTCCATTCTAATATCGTATACAACGTAAACTACCGTGCGATCAAGTTAAAATTCAAAAAGGTATAAGACTTTGTAAGACAAGGAATAAGGATATAGCTTAAAGATTTCCATTTCAGTTACATCAGTAAAGGATGTGATCGAACTCTAATGTCAATCACATTTACTTTCCTAACCTTAGGAAATAAAAATGAAGACAAAACTATTTGTATATACACACAATATTACAGAGTTTACAGATCTTCATACTAATTACAAGCAATCATAACTTGGTTATTCATTTGTCCTTTTTAAGAAAAAGTATATTTTAGGAAATGGATAACATTTGACTGACATATGAAAATTAAGAACAGGAACATAACAAATATATGAATTGAAACATAGATATAACAGAACATAATGGACCTGGTTATGGTTTACACTAATAAAGCGATAATTGGTATAATGTAAACAGTGTAATTGTAAAGGAAAACATAAGTGGAGGAGTTTATTAGATAAGCATGGCTTGTATTTCATAGACCCCTTCTGGAAAAAAAGTAGTTACAATTATTTATTCTTAGTAAATTAACGTAGCATACAAAGCAGAAAAAAAAAGCAACAGCAAATATACAATATAATTTTTGTGTGAGAGTTACTCTATAGTCGATTTTTTTTCTTCACTTCACCCCTGGACAAAACTTTACCTAACCCTTATCATAGGCGCAACCTTATGTCGCCACAAAATGTCGGATCGTATGAAACGAGGATGAAAATCTGATATATAAATGACTCACAATCAAACCATCTTATTTATAACTAACATAAGAATGAGGAGGTGTACATAAAATTAGGCTAGACAATCTAAATAAAATTGTGACGGTAGATACATAAGATGATAATAGGTCTATACCTTATCAACAAAATAACCTACAGGCGATATGAAAGAATCAGTGAATAACACTCTGAAAAAATATACAGCACCACTTTATACACAAAGTAAGAAAATGTAACTAAATGTCTCAAAGGTATCATGTATCAATCTGTAATCATATACATAGAATAAAGTTTTCTTAACACCAAGTTTAAAAGCAGGTAGTGTGCATTTAAAACAAATTTCATACGTGCATGTAGCAAATTAAGAATACATATTTGACAAGTTGACAGTCTTCCATCAATTATGATGTTTTCAATAGAAAGGAATTGTCTATATAATGCGAAAGGAAAAGAGAGCATAATGATGATGGTAGCGTACGTAAATCTAAGCTCCCCAAAGCTGTCCTCCCTTTTGAAATTTGTGAAAAGGTTGAAAAAATGCCTTGTCCATTAGACCACGGAAACGGGCCAGTGGTTCGGCGGCACCAGATTCAAGTGATCGACAAATCGACAAATCTTCAACCTTCATTAATTATTCCTTTCTGATTGTTCAAAACTCATCTGTCCCCCGAGATATACAGGCCTATACAGAGATAAGTATCAGGGATATCGAAATTGATGCTGAAAGGGAAACAAAAAAAGGAATGGGGGCTGGAAACAAAAAAGGATGTCGGCTCTCCGTCATTTATATTGTTAGGTGTTGTTTTTTTTTTTTTTATCTGAAATAAAATAACATTACTCATATGGTAACTTCATGTATATCACTAGTATAAATTTCCATTCTTAAGACACAGTTATCAGCCACAAAGTGCAAACGTAGTCGCATATCTGATCATACGATTTGTTTCAACTTTTTTTTTTAACACTACGAATTTTTACAACGGATTTTGAAGACAAATCTAATACAATGATCGAAATATCACGACGCATGAAGCTCGATTTGACTGACATGGCATACTTTTTCACCGCTCATCACTTATTGCAGAAATGAGCGCAACAATGTATACAACATGAATAGAGCGTGATTCCTAACATAACAATTTATAGAGTGCTTGCTGGTGAAAGGCCATCACACTATTTAAAAGATACTTGAATTTATCATAATATACATTAACCCTTTTTTGTAAGAAATAAAGTAATGTCAAAGCTTTAAAAATAGGAAAACTTTTTGCAGAAAATTTTACTCACAAATAAATACATGTAAAGATGTATACAAAGTATTGTAACTTACATTGTCAGAATTTGGTAGCTAAGGAGTTTTAATTATAAAATGCAATGCTTTTAAGAAAACAAACAGCCTAAAGCGAATAAAAAAACCCCTGCCGTTCAGAGAAACCTTTTCAATGTATTAGGATAGCTAGAGAGAGAGAGAGAGAGAGAGAGAGAGAGAGAGAGAGAGAGAGAGAGAGAACGAAAGAAAAGGAAAGGGACAGACAATGAGGGAAAAAGCATTGTAATGGATACAAACAGAAAGACACGTCAACTGTGGGAAAGGGTGTACTATTACATAAAAAATGACGAGAAAAAGAGATCAAAAGAGGGAGAGAAAAGAGAGAGAGAGAGAGAGAGAGAGGGGGGGGGGGGGGGGAGAGGGGTGGTACAGCCAAATGGGAAAGCCTATAATATAAGACTTCGTGATGCAAAATTCTATATGGCGACACCTATTTACATTAGGCGGCAATATTTTGTAGAAAAATAAGGATTTCTTTCCCATGTCATAGGTTAAACATTACCTTGTCAACAGAGGGATGAGCCGTTTGTGAGGTGTCTGTATTTCAAACAGACATTATACGTCTGAAACAAAAAAATGTAACAATTATTCACTTTGACTACTGGTAATCATAAAAGGCCATTTAGCAAGCACATACCTACTCACACTTTATTCATACTGAGAAAATGACGATCCAACTTTGACATTTGGGAAAGTGACAAAGGTTATGATCGATTTTTATTTATTTATTTTTTTTTATTTTTTTATTTTTATCATTTTTATCATTATTTATTTATTTATTTATTTATTTTCTTCTTTTTTTTTTTTTGGGGGGGGTGACATCTTTCTCTTTTCTGCAGAAGCGTCGGACACAAAAAACGGACAACAATGATAATGCTCAATCCATATACTATACCAACTTGAAGGTATGAGAATGATAAATTTTCTTGCTAAAGCTATTAATCAAACCTAATGAGGATGTATTGGTATGAAAGCTATATTTGATATTTTCAAGCAACTAGCTTAATGGTTTGTATGAACAAAATTTTTACCCAAATTTTAAGTCTAACTGCAGTCTATATGTTACTGCTATTTTGAACTTGATTTTACTGTGTAATGTGCAATTCAGTTTATGCTGTGAGATATGTTATAAAATAAACCACATTTCGCTGAATTTTGAATTAAATTGAGTATTGTGTTCTATAATTGCATAATGTCTCTAATTTGTTGTTTTTTTTTGGTTTTTTTTTTTTTTTTTTTCAAAATCAAACATGTTTTGTTCAGAGGCTTAGTGTGTTTTCAAATCACAAAATGATGTTGGCTCTCCTGGAAAGATGAAATGAGGGTTTACTCTTGTCTGATTTGTTGGGATTCCTCTTCCGTCATACTAAGGTTAATATTCAAGATTTACGTAAAACAAAGAATTTAGAATTGGTGCATAATGCGATCTCTCCTGATGAGAACTCTCTCAAAGCCCAGAAATAATCGTCAAACTCCAACCCACTGATGACTGTTCTCACATGTCTCAGTTGGTTTGTGTACAGATCAATACTCACATGATCATCCTTCCTCCATCCAATCAGGATGCTATCATCATGCAGGACAGCAGGACGCGCAAAGAAACCATCTTTTGTGACGTCATGTTTCACTGTACCCTGCTGATCGACCACTCGAACAGTGTATCCATCTCTAACAACCAGCATGTTACTGTGATTCATTGTACATATCTCGAAGGGACAATACCATTGACAGGGGATCTCCCTAATCGGTGCCCCAACCTCTGGTGTGAACACACATATCGTCTCAGCACAATAATTCCCAACATAGATGTTGTTACATTTATCAACATCCATGCCTCCATAGCCAACACCAGGCTTTATCTCAAAGTCTTTGCTATCAAGTTTCTTCAAGTCAGAGCCAAAAGAGGAGTAGAGAGAGATTTTCTCATCGTAATCACGTACAACATAGCGGCCGTCATATAAAACAGACACACGCATCACTTTCACGTCCTTCAAAAATGTTTTCTGTGAACCACTGACAGTGAACTCCTCGATACCACCATCATAATACCCAACTAACATCTTCCCATACTTTGTTGGGGCCATGATACGAGGGTGCACGCTAGAAGTGTTAAAGTCGGCTACCATTTCAAGTACCCAGTCGTTCATGTTTAACATCCCTATATTATGTTCATCGTAAAGAATGCATCGGGTAAATGTTAAGCATTCCGCTCGAATTGTAACCTGTTTTGGATTCCATTCATCAGGATCCTCCCTATTTATCATATCCTGTAATTTTCTACAGAGATTGCTATGTACCACTAACGCCTCACCTTCAAGCTGTGCTCCCACACCATTACCAACCAACGTACATGCACTATTTAGACTAGTTATCAACTCATCTCCATTCTTCCCGTGCATGCATAGTTCTTCTGTTAGTTTTCTTTTCATCTCTTTGCACTGACCGAGCAGAGCATCTCTCTTCGCGTTTAATTGGAGGAGTGTTTCGTCGAATGCCTTGTTGATATCAGCTTCTCTCTCGGCAATGATGGCTTCAATCTTCGCACTCTCCTCTCTGACGATATTTGTGTACGACTTGAATCTCTCCATTTTCTGTATTCCTCTTTTCTTGAGAGATTCGATCTCACCCTTCATGTTCTTTTTGAAGTCTTCCACTTCTTGAATCACGTGATCAGACCCGGCATGGTCCAGCACATGGCATCTGAAGCAGATAACAATGTTACAGCATGTACACACCCATAAACTCTCTTCTCCTGGATGCTCATGACACATCCGTTTGACTTTCACCTTTCCGCTCTGTATGTCATCAACGTTGACTACCACGTGACTTTCATTCTTTCTGAACCTACTGTGACCTTTCAGACATGCATCACATATGTACTCGTCACATTGTTGGCAGTAGTTCAGTGCTGAGGATCTGGCTTCTGGGTCACATACTGTACACAACATCCTACTTGTCTTCACGTCTCCGACCAATGACTTCAAAGGAACGTTCGTTTTTAGATCAGACAAGCCTCTACTCCCCAATGGAGTGATCTGGCGGCAGATAGGACACGATAGTTCGTTGACTTTGCATGGGGAATGTTGAGAGTTGTAAAGATGTTGCACACATTTTCTACAGAATGAATGAGTGCAAGAGAGCAGCTTAGGTTCCTCTAGAAGGTTGAAGCATAGAGAACACCCAAGGCCTTGGATCATTGTTCCAACCTCTGTTGACATGATGGCAGTCTAATGTAACAAACCAAATCGAACACCTTTTGTTTTTGTTTTTTTTTAAATCATTTTTGTTGTTGATGTTGTTGTTGTTGTTATTCAGAGTGACATGACTATTTTCTGGGTATTTCTCATCGGAACATGCTATATGGAGGGTTCGGTTCCAAACATGCTACATCCATAAACCCCAAATCTGAGAAGAACAAGAATTTCATTCTTCAAACTTTGGATCAGCATCACTTTGAAGAAAGAAAATGTAGATGCTTTAATTAATTATTACAAAAGTGATGGATGTAGCATATTTTGGAACTGAAATCGGCATCCCCATAAATACACTGGACATGTTGAATTGTTTGGTTGGAAACTGAAGGTCAGTTTGCGATCATTCATGCGCGTCATTGTTTTATGAATGTAGCATATTCTGGAACAACACTGAAATGGATGAAACATGAATTAAAACCGAACTCATTTTTAAAACCATATAGAAATTCTAAAGTCATCATGCTATGACAGTCATAAGACCAGGTTGCCATTAGGGAGATATCACGAGCTTATCCGCTATTTCTACATTATGACTACCAAGACAGAAATATATTTTTTGCAACCACAGACATTCTGTTTTAGCTACTTCTCTATATGCGTTCTATTAGATTATAGACTCTATA
Source organism: Heliocidaris tuberculata (assembly GCA_025618425.1). Lineage (NCBI taxonomy): Eukaryota > Metazoa > Echinodermata > Echinoidea > Camarodonta > Echinometridae > Heliocidaris > Heliocidaris tuberculata. The sequence goes on from CM046852.1 coordinate 12,334,492, forward strand.
TACATATAATATAACTGCTTACCTGAAGTTGTAGTGGAATTCAACGTTAAGCAACAGCAGCCTCTATGCGTGTCCTTTACAGATATCAGTCTCTTTAGTACGTGTCGCTTCGTATGCCTATCATGTTCAGTGGTGTTGAGAATACGAGCGTTTTCATCACTTCTCCTTCCGATGAAAAAAAAGAAGCTCTAAAGTTCGGTGGGTGTTAAGGGCAGATTCGGACTTCGAATAAGGAGCTGTGTGGGTTTTCGAAGGAATTGAGGGTATTTCTTTTTTGGGGTATATATCTTTTTTCTTCTTCTTCCTCAAATTCATTTTTTTTTGGGGGGGGGGGGGGGTTGGGGGTTCGGGGTTGAGGGTCTGTCTCTGTCTCTGTCTCTGTCTCTCTTTCGCTCCCTCTCATCCTATTTTTAGCAGTTAAGAGGGTGGCTGCAGATACCTCACTAACTAATCCGGTGCATGATACCATTGCGAAATTTTCGATTTCAGGTTAGGATTTGTTACTACATTATGTTTCCGATTTGGGAATTCCAATGGCAGGGAGTCAATATGATATGTGCCTACACTGCCAAACTACGGACGTAAATCCAACATTGTTAAAATGACTGAACCCTTTATACATAAAATACTTTGCAGGGTTGAGCATAATATTTTAAGTGGAAGACGCCTCTTTTTAACTTGTAGCACAGTGCACACTGCTGTAGGTTATTTTTTCCACTACATCTTACATGATAAAAAAAAATGTCTTGTTATGTTTACAGATCAACAAAAAAAAAAAAAAAACCAACATCATTTACCCCCCCCCCCTCTAAAGTAGACTAATGATGACAAATTTTTTATCATACGTTACTTTTCTAACATTGTCTAAATATAGACATACAATAAGCACTATTTGGCTCCGTCACCCTATCCCCCTATCTCTCTCTCTCTCTCTCTCTCTCTCTCTTCCTCTCTCTTTTTTTCTTTCTCCCCTCCCATTTTTGCTCTTCCCCCTCTCTCTCATCCTGTCCATTTCTCCTATGCAATCCATTTTCTGCTTTATTCCCATCACTGCCCCTACAGAAGACGCAGTCTTTACACCTTTTCTATTCGCATGCGATTTTTAGTAATTATGATTAATACATTTTAGTATTTTGAGGACACTGTAAACATTACCATGAATTAAAGGAGAATGAAACTCTGGGGAAATATACATTTTAATGAAAAGAGAGGATAGAGAGAAGCAATTAAAAAGAAGTTCCATCAAAATCGGTTACGAAATGAAAAAAATATTAAAGTTTTAAAAGTCTCAACTTGCTTTCTATGGCGATCCTAAAATTGGCGATGTTGCTACAAAATGACAGGTTTAGTAGTACAACTCTAAATATGTTTTGTACACAAAATTTCATATTTTCTCCATTATCTCTAAAGACGCTGCTTGTCTTTTTGTGAACTCAACATATGTTGTGTATATATATTATTTTCCCATGATATATTTTGAGCTAAGAAAGAGACAAGCGGCACCTTTAGAGATAATGGGAAAAATATGAAATTTTGTGTATAAAATATATGGAGAGTTGTACTACTAAACCTGTCACTTTGAAGCAACATTGCCAGTTTGAGGATCGCCATTAAAAGTAAATTGAAACTTGTCAAACTTTCATAACTTTCTCATTTCGTAACCGATTTTGATGAATTTTTTTAAAAATTGCTTCTCTTGTGGTTAACACAATTGGTTCGAATTAATTTCCTTATCTCCAGTAGTAATATCAAATGATTTTTTTAACACATTCATATCACTTGTAGAAAAAATATAAATCCGCCGCTTTCTCGCCAACACCCTCCCCCACAAACCCACACATAGATCAAGTATTTGAGGACTACCAGCATTTGTAAAAATCATATTCTGGAAAAAAAAAAATGAAGTGGAAATTCAATGCTAGACCCTCTTCTTATAATTGATTATTACGTGTCGCGATGTAGCCTTGGTTTTTCACGGAATGATGAACTTGTGTCAAACCTTTCAAACAATTTACATTCCCTCACTATTTATCACAATCCTGGCTGTGCTTATTTCATGTGACGCCATTCAATATAGATTTAACAGAAACACGAATTATAGAGATTATCATATAAGATAATCTTCAAGTGATTGCTTAACGAAGGAAAAAGTTTTGCGTTTTCATACTGTATAAAATGACGGTATACTCTGTAAAGGGGAAATACGTCAGCGATATTTATAAGATGAAAATTATGTATGAAATATAAAGTTGAAAAACATATGTCAAAAATTATATATACACCCTTGTTAAATCAATTTAAAAAAATCAACAGTCATTAATAACATAAGAAGGAAATTTGTGACAGAAAAAAATAATGCTTTCATAAAAGCTAAACCACCAATACAACAACAATAAAAAGAAGCCAAAGTTACGACACATTTACCAACCAACATGACCAACATTTGACCAAAGCGTGTAGTCGCATATCTGAATATACACACTTGTTATAAATGCCTTTACAATGAAATTCTTCGACAACCTTCATGCTTATTTAATTGTAACAGTATGACACACATACCTTGATATCTATCTTGATTAACATGATATACCTTTTCACAATTGACAGTTATGGAATTTAAAACAAATTGAATGTAATTCCTGAAATAAATCAGTAAGATGAACGGGTTTTCTGATGAAAGGGACATCATAGTATGAATAAAGTATTTCTTTTTATACATACATACTATCCTATACAGACTATTTATACAAAATAAAAGTAATATCACAGCTTTATCTTAAATGAGGTAATAGAAAACTATCATCGAACAAGTTTGTTAACAAAGGAATGCATATTTATACCATATTTACACGACACATTGACGGCCTATATACAATCGAATAGATACAGGTGAAGATTTATAGATGCAGAAATGATGCAATGCATTTCACAAAACATACGTTACATAGTTCATGGATAGGCCTACTGGTGTTGAGGGAAACATTTTTTAAAAATATTGTAAACAGTTCGTTTACAAAGGAATATATGTTTATACGGTAATTACACAAGACGCATTTAGTGTCTATTTATACAGTCAGCTATATAAAGAGTCAGGGGAATTTTTTTAGATGCAGATATGATGCAATTCTTTTCGCAAAACACACTATAGCTAGTTCATGAATACTGGCGTGGAGAAATTTTTTTCTTCTATATGTCAACAGGGGCCCATTGCACAAAACTTGCGTTTAATCGCAACTCCTAAAAATCAAACGCAAGTCCTTAATGCGCACTTCTGATTGGCTGAAAATAAAGTTGCGTTTGATATTTCTGAGTTTTGTGCAACAGGCCCCAGAGCAACAGAGAGAGATAGAGAGAGAAAGAGAGAGAGAGGGGGGGGGGGGGAAAGTAAGGAGAGTGAAATAGAATAAAACAATCCAAAAAGAGGGTCTTAAAAGTGAACAAAGAAAATTTGGAGGGATAATATTAGGTAAAAAGGGACACTTGAACTGTTGAAAAGATATCTAGGAGGAGAGGAGGGAATAGAGAGAGAGAGAAAGAGAGAGAGAGAGAGAGTATCGTCAAACACATTTTTGGAAGAAATATATTTTAATTACTAGCTATTTCTTAGAGACGTAGTCAACTTGTGACCTGTCACCATGATTTGATGAGTGTCTATGAGCCGATGATTCTAAGTGAAACAGAATGAAAAAAAAAAAATGGATAGGATTTGGGAAGTCAGAATCCATCTGCATGCTCCCGAAATGCGGGATTACGCGGCTCCCTTCAACATTCTGAGACCCACGTAATGACACAATATTTAAGTCGTGGCGTTTTTCAGGGCGGGCGCATCAAACCTAGCTACCTTGTCATACAATAACAAACCTACCAGGCAGTTGATTCCTCGAATGTACAACAATTATAAAAGCAAGAGTGAAAGAGTGAAGACAGAGAAGAAATAGATATAACTATCACAGATAAGAGAGATTTACATATTAAAAGTGCCCAAATTCAACATGCTCAAGGTATGTATGATTTTTTATTCTTGGTTCGGTAGTGACTGGTTATAGGAGTATTGGTAAAATGAAAGAGTTAATTAGAGAGGAAGAGGGAGAGAAGGGGGTGAGTAAGAGACTGAGGCAAGAAAGCAGAAGGGAGGGAAAGAGAGAGAGAGAGAGAGAGAAGGAGTGGAGACAGAAGGGAGGGAAGAGAGAGAGAAAAAAAACAGCAAGAGGGAGAGAAAGTGTGGGTGGAGAATGTGAATTTAAGAGAGGAAAATAAAAAGAAGAGGAAGAGAGAGAGAGAGAGAGAGAGAGAGAGAGAAAGAGAATTTCAATACATGTACTTTTAAAACATATTAGATTTTCATCAAACGATCCGCTGCCCCCCCCCCCCACATCATGTTAAGGGGCGTGGCGGAGGACGAAGAGGGGGGGGGGGGGGAGGAGGGGGTCTTGGGGATTAAGGTATCGTTTGCATGATATAAGGTTGTCTTCTTACTTTGTATAAACTTCCATTATTCATCTTCCTTCGAGACATCAACCTATGATTATTTCAGAATTTCTATTTTTTTAAAAAAACAATACACAAATTATCTTTAAAACACAGTGTATGAGCATACTATTTTTCAACTCCCCCTTTTTCTCTCTCCCTGCAATGCCCTGTCTCAATAGCCCAGCCCCCCCCCTCTCTCTCTATCTCTCTCACTCTCTCTCACCCCCATCTCCCCCTCTCTCTCTCTCTCTCTCTGCCTCTCCATTTCTCCTGTACCATCTCTTTCTTTACATCGTTTCACATTAAAAAAAAAAAAAATCCATACTCGGAATATTGTTATACTACTTTTAATCCTTGTCAATACATTTCAAATATTAAACGACCGCGCGTTCAGGCTAAACTACCGAAAATTATATGCAAAAACTAAACTTAGCTGGACTAAACTAAATAAGGATATATGTATATGTTGAAAATGTTCATGTTAGTTACAGTAATAAAGGGTGTGATCGATCACAAATAGCACTCACTGATTTCTGTTAATTTTTATACATTTACATATATATATATATATATATATATATATATATATATATATATATATATATATATATATATATATGTGAAGAGAGAATATAATGGTACAGAATGAAGCAGGTCACTCGGTGTATTTGCAAGCTTTCGGCTCCTGGCCTTCTTCAAGTTTATTTGCTAAATCAAACAGAATGAAACAAATAATAATAATAAGCAACTTAACAAAACTAAAGACAACAGAACAGAACTATCATAAATCTGGCAACATAAATCAACAGGAATAATTATAAGTGAAATTGAAAAGATGTTACTTGCCAAAACAAAACTAAAGACAACAGAACAGAATTGTTATAAAGCTGGCAACATAAATCAACAGGAGTAAGTGAAATTGAAAAGATGTTATACTCGGCAGGAGTAAGTGAAATAACGAAAATGGAACTCAATAAAAACAAAAGTAAGCAAAGTAAACAATTACCTGACTTTTAAGGTCGAAGCAAATGTATATGTACTCTCGTGTGTAATGGGTAGGTGTTCTGTGCAATAATCGTTACATGTAATACGGACGTCATGTAGAGGGCGTTTACTACACAAGTAAATAAATGGGTGCGTCCGACCGGAACAATGTAAAAAGGGGGGAAGGGGGCATAGTGAAGTTCCAGCGTTGAGGGGATGATTAGGCAAGACAATTTGGCTTTAAGACGATTAATTTGGTTTTTACTCTCTATGTGCGTGGAATCGCCACGTCAACTGCGTGCGTGTCGTAAGGAGATATGGATAAAAGTATATGACAAAGAAGTGTAACAAATAGGTTTATAATAAATGCATGCGAACATGTACATTATTATAAACCTATTTGTTACACTTCTTTGTCATATACTTTTATCCATATCTCCTTACGACACGCACGCAGTTGACGTGGCGATTCCACGCACATAGAGAGTAAAAACCAAATTAATCGTCTTAAAGCCAAATTGTCTTGCCTAATCATCCCCTCAACGCTGGAACTTCACTATGCCCCCTTCCCCCCTTTTTACATTGTTCCGGTCGGACGCACCCATTTATTTACTTGTGTAGTAAACGCCCTCTACATGACGTCCGTATTACATGTAACGATTATTGCACAGAACACCTACCCATTACACACGAGAGTACATATACATTTGCTTCGACCTTAAAAGTCAGGTAATTGTTTACTTTGCTTACTTTTGTTTTTATTGAGTTCCATTTTCGTTATTTCATTTACTCCTGCCGAGTATAACATCTTTTCAATTTCACTTACTCCTGTTGATTTATGTTGCCAGCTTTATAACAATTCTGTTCTGTTGTCTTTAGTTTTGTTTTGGCAAGTAACATCTTTTCAATTTCACTTATAATTATTCCTGTTGATTTATGTTGCCAGATTTATGATAGTTCTGTTCTGTTGTCTTTAGTTTTGTTAAGTTGCTTATTATTATTATTTGTTTCATTCTGTTTGATTTAGCAAATAAACTTGAAGAAGGCCAGGAGCCGAAAGCTTGCAAATACACCGAGTGACCTGCTTCATTCTGTACCATTATATTCTCTCTTCACATATCTAAATTTAACATGGTTCAACCGATTGGTACACACATCCACACCTCTCTCGCTCTATATATATATATATATATATATATACACACACACACATACGCAATGTATGTTGATTGTTATGTATTGTTTGATATCATTTGGAATCAATAAAATATTACTAGAAAAAAAAAGCTCACATTCAGTTTCCTTAGCAAAGCCATAGAGAACACACGAAAGAAACAGTAACTTTACAGATAATTGATCACAATTTAGCCATATTTGTGTTATTTTTAAGAGCTGGTATGTTTTAGGATGTCATATCAATAACGTTTCAGTAATATTTCGTCAGCAATGACACAAAGTTATTTAGGAGGAAAGGCAAATGTACAACATAAGTTCTGGCGACAGCTGCTCCCCAGTCAACTTCTAACACTAAATAATTAAAACCATGGACTGAACACTATATCTAACCCTTACTCTAAGCCGAACTAAATGTCCTCGGAGCAAATATCGGATCACCGGAAATTAGGTTGAAAATCTGATATATACAGGACTCACAACTAAATTGAATTATTCCTTTTTGACTAACATAAGAATGAACTTTGTACTTAAATGAAATTAGATAATCTTATTCTGCAAGTGATAGTGGATAATACTCTATGAATGAAATAACTTACTGAAGGAAATGAGAGAATCTGAAAAGGATGCTACACTGAATTTTTTCACAAAGCAACAACTGACAGATAAATGCCTCAAATATATCATATTTATATGTAATAACGTATAATCATATTTGTACAACAATCACTGTTAATATACTGCACTGATAACAATTTCATCTTTGTCTCCCTATAAGATGATATGATGAGATTTGACGCAAAACTGCGTCTAAAAAAAGCTATTAATACACAGATTCACACCTTGATTCTTAACTCAGTTGGAACCAGGATTTTTTGAGTTATTCGAATTAAAATATTACATTAAAAAAAAAACCTAGTATAAAGGCAGGTACATATATGTGGATTAAAAAGTCTTAGAAATAGATGTAGCAATTGATAATATAAATAAATTATACGTAAATACTCACCAATACATTTCACATACTGAACGGAATTTCTTAAGAAAGTGATTTTTTTTATTCGTGTGTGAATAAAGACAAAGAGAGAGAGAGAGGGGGGGGGGGGAGAGGGGGTGTGTGTGTGTGTGTGGGGGGGGGGGGGTAAACAAGGGTCAGAGAAGGGAGAAAAACATGACACATGCCTTCAAAGAAGTAAGAATCTGAGATATGAAAATTGATGCTGAAAGGGTTAAGAAGGGGGGTTGGAAATAGAACATTATTATGATTACTATGAATCTTTAAAAAAGCAAGCAGGCTATCAGTTATTTTGTAGTATGAGGGGATCTTTATGAAAGAAAATAACAATACATGATAACTACATCACAAATATAAAATTTATAAATTACGGTACATTTAACAACCACAAAGTACAAAAAAGTAAGAAAAAAAAACACAACTCAAAGGCCGCATATCTAATGAAAAGCACATCACGTCTTTTAAAAGGTACGTATATATATATATATATATATATATATATATATATATATGTATATATACGGTATATGAATAATTTAAACGATTTTAAAATTAGAATCTCCTACCGAACAACTTTACTAACATAGAAATACATGAAATGATATATGCCAAACATGGTGTAGCCTTATACCTTGTCTGAAAGTGGCAGCTGAACATTTTCATGGTAAAATATAGTGCTTTTAAGAAAACACACTGCACATAGTAAATAAAACCTGACGTTCCGGGAAACATTTTCTATGAATAAAGACATCAAAGAAAAGAAAACAAAGCAGAAAGAGGGACAGAAAATGAGGGACAGAAACTTGTAATGAAAAAGATTCATATAAAACAGAAAGACACGTGAACTGTGGAAAAAGTAGCAAAGAAGAAAAGAAGAGAGAAAGAGATAAAAAGAAAGGATCGGAGAGAGAGAGATAGAGAGAGAGAGAGAGAGAGGGGGGGGGGGTGGGATGGTAGAGCCAAATGGGAAAGCTTATAATATAAAACTTCGTGATGCACAATGTTGACATAATTACAATCAAAATTTTATATGGCGGACGCCTATTTACACTACGTTCAATGCAAAACGTATTTTTTAAAGATGAATTGGATTGTCTTTTTAATGTCATACGTAGCATTTCAATGAGAGAATACGTTGGCAATTTTTAAAGCTAAAAGTTATATTTCCAACAAACAGATGGTCGTTCATCATTTATCCGTAATAGAGACAGACTCGTATGTCTGATGCAAAATATAACAATAATCGCTGTGACAATTTGTAACTGTAAAAGCGCATTAGATACATCAGTAATGAGATCTTTTGCAGGTAAATTTTGCAGGTAAACTTACACATGAATGCACACACTAACACACACTACACTAAATCTGAGAAAATGACTACCGAAATTTGATATTTAAAAAAAAATTGTCAAAGGTTTAAAGGTTTAACACAGGGATTTGTTGACAGCAGACTCAATATGTATAAATATATATATAAATAAAAAAAAAATAACAAAAAAAAAATATATATATATGTATATAATTATATATATATATATGTATATATATACATATATATATATATGTATATATACATATATATATATATATATATATATATATATATATATATATATATACATATATTTATATATATATATATATATACTTATATATAACAGACAGTAAAGATAATGGATAGTCCATACCATCAACTGGGATATATAAGAATAATTGCCACAACTATTAATAATACCAACTAAGGATGTATTAGTATACAAGTTATACTGAATGTTTTATTAGTGTAATTTTTAGTATAAACAAGATTTTATGCAACTTTTTATTCTATGTGAAATTCATGTAACGTGCATTTTGAATTTTATTTGACCCTGAACTGGGCAATTCAGTTTATGCTTTGAGACATGTTGTCAGACAAACCGTTTTGTATTTAGTTTTTAATTAAATTGGATATGATGTTTAAAAAATGCATAATGTCTAGAAATTTCTTGCAAACCATGTTTTGATCAGTGGGTTATTGTGTTTTAAATGACCCACTATTAATTTCAAGGTCTCTCTGGGAAATAAAAAGTGAATTTATCTGTCTAAAATTGTTGGCACCGCTTTTTCCAAATAGTGTGATATCTAGCATTGACGTAAGACATAGAATTTGGATTCGTCGCAAAACGCGATCTCCCCTGATGAGAAATTGGTGTATAACTAAGTTATAACGAACTGAGAACTATGAGTCTGATGTATTTTCGTGTATCAGTCAAGTCATCTTGGTGGCAAAGATCTGAAAGATTTCCTTCTGATATAGGTATCTTCTGATGACACACTGAAAGACTTAATATACAAGGGATTTTCCCCTGTGACTTAGCCAATTTTCTATGCACAATTTGTGTATTATTCATCAGTTATTTCATAATCATTTTGCATTTCCTGAATCAAAACATTATTCAGAAATTGTGTGTGTGTAATTATACTATAACGAACTCAGCGAGCTAATGTCAGTATAAATGTAAGTGAGTCTGTATTCCCTTGTCTCAAATGAGTCATTTTGGTGGTAGAGTTCAGAAAGATTTCTTATGTATTGTTTGATAATTAATTGAATGATTTAACATACTCGGCAGGAGATTTTTCTCCGCAACTTAGCCAAATTACTGTGCACAATGTGTGTATAATTAATTACTCACCAGTCATTTCATATCATTTTGCATTACCTGAAACAAAAAGTTGTTCAGAATCTTGATGTGTATTATTATAATGAACTTAGCAAACTAATGTCAAAATAGATACAATGTATAAGTGATTTCCATGTATCAAACAAGTCATTTTGGTGGTAAACTTCTGAAAGATTTTCTTCTGATAAATATATCTTTGATAATTGATTGAAAATTATGCAAGGGTTTTTTTTCCACTGTGACCAAGCCAAATTGCTAGGCACAGTTTGTGTATTATTAATTATTCATCAGATATTGTATATCATTTTGGATTTCCTGAAACAAAACGTTCAGAAATTTGGTACGTAATTATGAAGTAACGAACTGAGCGAATTAATGTCACCACAAATATATAAATGAGTCTGATGTAACAAGTCATTTTGGTGGTAAAGTTCTGAAAGATTTTCTTTATATCTTGAAAATTTTTACATACAAGTGATTTTTTCCTGTCACTTACTATGGAATTTGTGAGGTTTGAACTTTTCTTCATGAAGTGTAACGAGTTGTGTTTTATTACATTTTAACTTCATAACACTTTGCAAAAGTTTCTTCCAGCATAAACGTTGTTAGAAATTTGACCTATAAAATTCAGTATTGACGAATTATGAGAACCAATGCAATCATTTAAAAACAAAAAAGAGAAAAAAGATGATTGTATCCTCTGCATCAAACACGCAATTTGGGGAAAATTTTCAACCATTTCCTTCCGTTATTTCATGATAGATTGACAGAATTTAACAATATTTAGATATTGTTTTCCTATGATCAGCCTGTGTTCATATAACCTGTGTTTATCTCTGTACAATTATTCAAAACGTGGTGTGATTTTTTCTTCACCTACTTAAACCTCATTATGCATGTTAGATTCATTTCCCAAAAGGTCAAAGTTTTGACAGCATTTCCCAGAGACGTTCCAGTACACAACGTTCAGGTGGCATGAACGCTTGGATACCTTGCACAATTATTGTTCTCTTTTAAACCTCACATGTTTGATCTATTATAGGCTGACCACTGCAATGTATTTGTCCTTCATTTTCATGGAATTTTCTTGTCATTGCCGACAACCTCAATTATTTTTTACCTTATTCTCATTTCATACACTTGACATGTACCATGTACAACCTCCATATAGCAAGAACTACTTTGTGGGTGTTTCTTATTGGTCTTCACTCACGACAACCTTAGGTCCTCTTCCCTTGTCTAAAATACCTCATTAATATAATACTCCGCGAAATTTCCATAATCCCACAGGTTTTCCTTGTTGTTGTTGTTGTTGCTGTTGTTCATTGGTTTACGGTTCAAGATGAGTAGATGGTTATGAATAGGGATTTGCCCATGGTTTCTTATATAACTACACTGCAACTTTCTACGGTAATCCATTGAATGCCTTTTGCCAAATGGACTGTATTGTGCTTCAATCTCCCATACACGTCGGGAGCTCCGTCATGTCTTTCATAGTTATGCTTTTCTCATGTGTTCTCCTTGTGTTTAGGTTTTTCTGCTTGAGTGCATTTCGTTTCTGTATGCGTTTCTTTTCCCCGCTGGTCTTACATGTATTATCTTCCTTCCTCTATACAAATCTTGCCTTTGACTGTGCACGTGCAGGCGCAGTCCTGGGGTGTGTCGGAACCGATCCACTAATAACTACTCGCTTTTTTATTTTTCGATGATGCAGGCTGATAATTTTGCTTTTGATTCGTTAATTGATGACGATTTCTTCGATATATCTAGAACCACCACTAATGTTGATCAAACCGAATGTCATAATTATTTTGAAAATCGTGTAGCACAACAAATTAACTTTCATGATACTACTATAGGTTGCGATGAGAATATTTCCTACCCTAGCTCAGATTATTTTACAGTAAATCAGTTTAAATCATTGCAAAAAACAGATAACAGTTTTTCAGTTATGCATCTGAATATAAGAAGTTTGAACAGTAATTTTGATAACTTTCGACTCTTAATGAACGACCCCTCACAAATATCCTTTTCTGCGATCGGCCTAACTGAAACATGGCTCACCCACAGTTGCACGTCATTGTACTCGCTACCTGATTATCATTTTATAGAAAACAGTCGATGTGGCAAAACTGGTGGAGGTGTTGCTCTGTACATTAAGAAAGATTTTGACTATTTTATTCATAATGACCTCAACTGTATGAGTGATACCGTTGAATCGCTCGTTGTTGAGCTAAAAATATCTGATTCCAAAAATATCTTGATAGTTGTTTTATATAGACCACCAAATTCGAACACTCAAATTTTCTTAGACTATTTACAGGAGCTTACGCATAATTCTGTATTTAATAACAAGGATTGTTTCATAGTAGGGGATTTTAATATTGATATCTCTAAATGCAATAACCAAAATACTTCTCAAGAATTCCTTGATATTATGATGTCTGCATCTTTCTTGCCACTCATAACCAAACCCACTAGAGTCACCAACCAAACAGCTACCCTTATTGATAATTTATTCTGTAATATCACTCCACTTCCTAACTCAGGTATTGTTTTATCTGATATATCTGATCATTATCCTATTTTTACGATATTCTCACGCTCTTTCAAGATCGGAAAAAACAAAATAACGGATAGCTATAGAAAAATTACACCAGATAATTTAGCAAACTTGAAAGAAAATCTAAGTGAAGTAGATTGGTCTGAAGTATATGATCATGAGGATACTAATCTATCATACGAAACCTTTATGAAAACCATAACTTCATACTTAGACAAATATATTCCATTTAGGAAAAAATCAGATAATTATAAAAGAACCCCAAGGCTTCCCTGGATAACCAAATCTCTATTGCGATCCATAAATCGCAAAAATCGATTATATTATGTTGATAAACTTAAACGTACAGACCAGTCACATTGTAAATATACATCCTATAAAAACACTCTTACAAAAATATTACGGATTGAAAAAAGAAAATACTTCTATAACCAGTTATACTCATTCAAAAATGATATCAAAAACACTTGGAGAATTATTAATAGTGTTATCAATAAAAGTGGAGATAGGTCAATAATAACTAAAATATTACATAACAATGTTGAAATTAATGATTTTAAGCTTATAGCTAATGTCTTTAATGAATATTTTTCGAACATAGGTCACAAATTAGCTCAGGAAATCCCATTATCTCAGAAAAAGTTTCATGAATTCTTGCATACACCAAATACAAAATCTCTTTTCTTTTCTCCAGTAACTAGAGAAGAATTATTTGATATTGTTGCAAAATTAAAAGACAAAAAGAGCACTGGTTACGACGGCATTAATAATGTTGTATTGAAAAATATCATTACTGTCATAGTGGATCCATTGGTTCATATATTTAATTTATCTTTAAGTAATGGGAATGTTCCACAAGATATGAAAATTTCAAAAGTTATTCCAATATACAAAAAAGGTAAGAAAGAAGATGTGAGCAATTACAGACCAATATCGTTATTAACTGCACTTTCCAAATTACTCGAGAAAGTTGTATACTCCAGACTCTTAGATTTTCTGAATGCAGATAAGATTATCTCTAATTCTCAGTTTGGTTTTCGTCAAAACCATAGCACTTCTCATGCTATTCTTTCCTTTATTGATAAAGTTGCCAAAGCAATTGACAAATTCCAACACACTGTGGGTGTGTTCCTGGACTTCTCCAAGGCCTTCGATACCATTGACCACGAAATTCTTTTACACAAATTAAACCATTACGGTATCCGCGGGAAGGCCTTGGAGTGGTTCAGGAGCTACCTTACAAATCGAAAGCAATTCGTATCCATAAATGGTCAGTGTTCTTCCAAATTATCTGTAAATTGTGGTGTTCCTCAGGGTAGCTTGCTTGGCCCCTTGTTATTTTCAATTTATATTAATGACATTAGTAATTCTTCAGATATCCTTTCTTTCCTATTGTTTGCCGACGATTCTAATGTTTTTTTGTCGCACACTAACCCTCATACATTGGCAAATGTTTTAACCTCTGAGCTCAGAAAATTACTTCATTGGATAAGAGCCAATAAACTGTCCCTCAATCTTCAGAAAACTAAACTAATGACATTCAGTAACTCTTTAAATAATTTACCCGATAATATCATTTTAGATAATATGCTTATAGAGGAAGTCTCTTCCATGAAATTTTTAGGTTTAATTATAGATAATAAACTCTCTTGGAAATCCCATGTAGACAGTGTATGTCAAACGATTTCCCGAAATATAGGAGTCTTAAATAAACTAAAGTATTATTTTCCAAAATTTACTCTTCTTACTTTATACTCTACATTAATATTGCCCTATTTAAATTATGGTTTAGTTGCTTGGGGCAACACACACTCTACTTATCTTGATAGAATCTTATTATTACAGAAAAAGGCAGTCCGTATCATATCAAATCTTTCCTGGAAATCACACACGGACCCACTATTTTTTGAAAATAAAATCTTAAAAATACAAGATTTGTATCGTCATAATCTCGGTCAGTTCATGTATAAATTAAATAATAACTTGTTACCTGCACTATTCAGTGATATATTCTGTAAGAATATGACTATTCATAAATACTCCACACGACAATCAAATGAATTTCATTTACCCCTTACTAGAACTATCTTCACAAAATCTATATTTACTTTCACCGGACCAAAATTTTGGAGTAATCTTAATTCGAATATTAAAGATGCTCCCAGTTCACACTCATTCAAGAAACTACTAAAGACTTTTCTTTTGGTTTCCTACCGGGAATCAAATTGATTCTTGGTAGGAAATTGACTGATTGAAACTTATAACTTTTAGATGGAATCATCATCATCCCCATAACTTATGGTAAATTCTCTGTTAATTCTGCATTCTGCATTCTGCTATAATTTTATTCAATTTTTGCTTCATATTTCAAATCGTGTTTCGCCCCCAATACTGCGCATGCTCTCTATATCTATCTTTCCCTCTTTCTCTTCTAATAAGCCAGCGTTCTTTTTGTTTGTTTGTTTTTTGTTTTGTTTTTGTTTTGTTTTTTGTTTTGTTTTGTTTTGTTTTTGTTATTTCCATTGGGTGGGTGTGTGTGTGTGGGTGTGTTTTCTCTCTCTGTCCTTGTTCTCTTTGGTGTTGTCCGTCTTCCGTTTTTTTTGTTCGTCTTTCTCTTTTCTCTCTTTTCTGTGGCGATAAGTTAATTTTTTGGGGGGAGGGGGGTGTTGCAGTGATTATTTTTGGTGTATGCGGGGGTGTGAGGGTGTGTGTGTATGCGTGTGTATCTTTTTTTAAATGTATACTTGTTATATAAATTGTACAGAAATTTTTTGAGGGGTTTGTAAAATACAAGCTTTGCTTTTTAGCATTCCCCTCCATTTTCAGCATTTATTTATTATAATTATCTTTGAAAATTACACTGAATGAAAATTATTGTTATTACATACATTTTGTTCATGATATTATTTAGGATGTATTTACGTTTGTTTTTATATTGTTGAAAATGGTTCATGATATTATTTATGATGTAATGACGTTATATTCTGTTGAAAAAATGGCTCATGAAATTATGTAATTACGTTGTTATATTTTGTTGAAAGTGGAAAAATAAATGAAATGAAATGAAATGAACTCTTTCAAATCCCAGTAAACACTTGTGCACTCCAGCCCACTAATTACTGTTCTCACATGTCTCAGTTGGTTTGTGTACAGATCAATACTCAAAAGATCATCATTGTTCCATCCAATCAGGATGCTATCATCATGCAGGACAGCAGGGCATGCATCGTAACCCTTCTTTGTGACGTCATGTTTCACTGTACCATGCTGATCGATCACTCGAACAGTGTATCCACCTTTAACAACCAGCATGTTACTGTGATTCATTGTACATATCTCGTAGGGTATATAGCCATGACAGGGGATCTCCCTAATCGGTGTCCCACCCTCTGGTGTGAACACACATATCGTCTTAGCAAAATAATGCCCAACATAGATGCTGTTACATTTGTCAACATCCATGCCTCCATAGCCACCAACACTCTTCATCTCAAACACTTTACTATCAAGTTGGTTCCATTCCGAGGAGTAGAGAGAGATCTTCTCATCGTAATCACGTACAACATAGCGGCCACCAGACAAGACAGACACACCTCTCACTTCCACGTCATTTAGAAATGTTTCCTGTGAACCACTGACAGTAAACTCTTCGATACCACCATCACTATACCCCACTAACATCTTACCATACCTTGTTGGGGCCATGCTACTAGGTTTCTTCTTAGAAATGTTTAACTCGGCTACCTTTTCAAGTACCCAGTCGTTTATGTTTAACATCCCTAAATTATGTTCATCGTCAAGAATGCGTCGGGTAAATGTTACACCTTCTGCACGACTGGTAACCTGTTTTAGTTTTGATTCATCAAGATCCTCCCTATCTAACATATCCTGTAATTCTCTACAAAGATTACTGTGTACTACCAACGCCTCACCCTCAAGCAATGCTCTTACACCATTACCAACCAACTCACCTGCATTATTTAGACGAGTTATTAACTCATCTCCATTCTTACCATTTCTGAAAAGTTCTTCTTTCAGTTTCTGTTTCTGTTCTTTGCACTGATTGAGTAGAGCATTTTTCTTCGCGTTTAACTGGAGGAGTGTCTCGTAGAATGCCTTGTTGATATCAGCTTCTCTATCGGCAATGATGGCTTCAACCTTAGCAGTCTGCTCTCCGACCACCTTGGTGTACATCTTGACTTTCTCCATTTTCTCCAGGCCTCTTTTCTTAAGAGAATCAATCTCATCCTTGATGTTTTTCTTGAAGTCTTCCACTTCTTGAACTTCGTGATCTGATCCGTTGTGGTCGAGCATTCGGCATCTAAAGCAGAAAGAAACCTTACAGGATGAACACACCCATAACCTCTCTTCTCCTGGGTGCTTATGGCAGATCGGCTTGACTTTCACCTTGCCGCTCTTGATATCATCCACGCTGACTACCACGTGATTTGCATTTTTTCTGAACCCACCATGACTTTTCAGACACGCATCACACATGTACTCATCACACTCCTGGCAGTAGTACACTGCAGGAGATTTAGCTTCCGGGTCACAGACCGTACATATCTTTCTGGTTGTCTTCACATCTCCGATCAAGGACTTCAGAAGAACATTTGTTTTCAGATCAGTGGACACGTCTCTGTTGTCAATATGAGTGATCAGACGACAGAGGGGACAGGAGAGTTCAATGCCCTTTCCCTGAGAGTTGTGCAGATGTTGAAGGCATTTCTCACAGAATGAATGAGTACAAGAGAGACGCTTTGGTTCTTCTAAAATGTTGAAGCACAGATAACACTGAAGGGCCTTGATCATTGTTGTAACCTCTGAAGCCATGTCTAAAAGAAGTTATAACAATTACCAAATTCCGATTAGGATCCCATCACATTTATAAGTGCAGGGACGGAGTTACAGGAGAGGGGGTGGGCAGAAGGAGCCGATTGCCCCTAAGATTTGCTAATTGAGGGGGGGGGGGGGGGAGGGGGAAAGAGGAATAGTGAAAGGAAGTGGAAATGCTGTTTTCAAAGCCTATCAAAATACTCTGAAGCAGCCCCTGAGAGGACATTTTTTTTTTGGGGGGGGGAAGAAAGAACTCTATTCGGCTGACTGTTTCCCTGTCTGTCCATAAGTACATAACGATAATTGTCTCATGGATCTCATATTTCTATGATCAATGTATCGAAAACGATATAACAACATATCTCATTCCTCAACAGTCAAACTAGTTGATTGTCTCAACTATATGTCTAATGAATCTGATAAGTCTATCATTCAAAATTCGGGAATTCTTTCTTTCCTAAAAAGTGTAAAGTCTTAATACATGTAGCAGGTATGTCTGGTTGAATAGTTAATTTTATGAATCGCTTAAAACAAAAATGATGGGGGAGCGAAGGCATATGTCGCGAACATATTATCAGTTCTCACCCAGTGGATTAAGATTTTTTGGAATTTGGTATATAGACATGCTAGGCAAAATGAAGGCCGCGGAAAAAAAAAATATTGCAGGAAATTATACAAGTTTTTCCCTGAAAAGCGTAATAGATTCAATTTAATTCAATTCAAAATGGTATTTATCAAAATAATCATGCGTCGCAACATAACGTTGAATAATATTGTGCACAATTTACAAATATAAAATATACATGCTGTATACATCGTAGATAATACATTCAAATGAATAATTTACATGAAAAGTGATTTTAAAAATAGATAATGAAAAAAAAAATTATCATTAACTACACACATGAATATACATGTATACTATTGTAAGCATTTGGTGATGATAAACATTTTTTACGAATAGGATTTAGCGTATGAGCAGAGTGCCAACATTGCGATGGGAGCAATAACTGATTTTTCTTGTGATGTTTTCTTTTTTTCTTTAAAAAAGTGAGACGTATGCGTAAAGGTGGATTTTCACGGGGCACGCGAAAGATTCGCGAAGGATGAGAATGTTGAAAAAATGGCAAAGTCCATCATTCGTGTTTTACGCTCTAAAAGTTCGCCAAACATGCGCGGGGGTTCGGAAGTGTCGTCAATTGTTCGCGGGAGTTGTTTTTAGTTCGGAGGGAATTTCAAAAAAGTTTGATATTTCTTGCGAACGTTTCCAGCATCACGGGTCGTGATTTGTTCTTGATTTGCTCTTTAAAATGTCTGGAAAGCTAAGTCATATGCGCACGACCTAAGCACGACGTGCGTGATGTTCGCAAAATCTTCGTGAAACCCCAAACAGATTCTGACAGTTTGGAGAATGTCTCGAGCATGTCTCGCGCATGTCTCGCGAAAGCAGCGAAGTTCGTCCGATCATTTCTCGAACTATACACGAACTTTTTTGCGTAATTCTTGAGAACAGGTGACGTCGCCAAAGAAGCAAACGCGAGCCTTTCACTTTGAGGGCCTCTATTATTTCGCCTACCGTTCGCGACGATTAATTTGCGAATGTCACAAAGTATTCCCGAATTATTCGCAAGCTACACACGAACCAAAACCGACTGTTTGACGAACGTTTTGCGAAGGTTTTGCTCACGCAACATTCTAATAGAGTTCGTGCAAAGTTCTCACAAGCGTTTGGGGCACGTTTGCCGCACTTTTGCCGCAAAACGCATGGCCGAGGTGTCTGACTTCATTCTGCGACTAGACAGCGAACTATTCACGAAAAGACCGATCAACTCAAGACAGCTGTTAACTCAGGTTCGCATTTTAGTCTCGTGCTCTTCGTGTATGTGGACTGGCCATAGTTCTGCAACGCTACACACGACAATCGCACATACATTGTGAGAACGACGCACCAACTGCGCAAGAATGTTTTACGGCTCCATTTTCGTGACACATTTTTTCTCCGAATGTTGGATTTTGACATTTTTTCGACATTCGCATCCTTCGCGAATCGTTCGCGTGCCCCGTGAAAACCCACGTTTAGACCACGTTTTGCTGCCATTATATCGATGTTTATTACCTATAAAGAATCTCAGAATAACTCCAGCTTGCTGGTATACCATCTTATTTTATTAAATCTTATTCAGTTAACTATATAACAGTTTACTCGGTTATTAGAATGTTCACTTATGGTATACATGTACTCATTTAGCAACATACAAACCGTATTATCTTAGGTTCCTGAAAATCAGGGTGCGCTCGAAGTGCTAATAAAAGTGGTGCAGTAATAGCAGTATAACATCAGTGCAACGTCGATCAGTACTGTTAATATACTATAAGAATAATATCAGCTTGCCAGCAATGAAGTCTACTTTTTGTACTGATCATACAAAACATGTTTACCACGATGGTTACAGTAGATTTCTATTTCGTGTATTCATTGTACCTACTTGAGCATGACATTGCGTGACATGTCATCGTCTGTACAAATTTCTATATTATTGTACGAATGAAAAGTATGGTATGTAGGATATTATTACGGTGGCAGTAAATTAAAGATCATGTTTTATCGTTAAACATGACCAAATGCAATATTAGTTGTAAATATGAAACTTGTATGATATGAAGTTTTGTTAGGGGCTATTCAGGGTTTGAAAAGTGTGGACATATTGAATAGTTTTAAACTGACTTTTTACTATTGGGTAACTGGGTAAAAAAAGGCTTGATGATTATTTAGAGTATGATAACATTCTCTCTGGATTTGTTTTGTTGTTTTCGAAGTTTTTGAAGTCAATGCTTAATGTTAATTCTTGTCATAATATCCATAGTGTATAATGAAGAACCTTGACATTATCCCTATTTACAACCAAAAAATACTGACCTAGCATTTAGACATAAACTATTGTCACGTTTACCAAACTCCTAACCTCAATCCTAACACTCGTGCGCTTTAAGATATCACATAATCATGGGTACAATTCCCATCATATTTCTGTACATCTGCATGGGGAAAACCAAATAATGTACATTGAACTTCTTTTAACAACCGTTACGGTCCACTGGCTATCGACCGTGCTAAAGTCAGGGTAAAAACGAAAATATAATAAGTATTGTTAAGGGTTGATGTGCGAGGGAGATTATGTGAAATGGAATCTTTTCTCGTTTATCATGTTTATGTCTTTGTTCCTTATATCCTCCTGTTCTCTTTGCTTGTGTGTCTGTGTTTGTGTCCCTATTTATACAAATTGCGTCTCCTTGCATTTTAGACTGGCTCTTTTTAAAATACTTCTAGCTTTCATCTCTCTCTCCCCTTCTCACCTTTGTATAAGAATAACATATTTATCTATTTCGCCTGAAGACAACAAAATTCGCTGTATGATAAGATAAAACTGTTATAATTATGATCAAAAGGTGTCTGCATATTGATAAACACTCAAATCATTTTTTAAAAAGTATTATGACATATGTCGCAAAAGTTTGTTTGAATACGTGATTGATCAGCACATTAATTCATTAAAGATGGTTTTTCAATTACGTATTTTAGATGTTGATGTAAAGCCTTTTACCATTATCATTTTTGTCATTTACACCTTTAAATAAATCGCATTATCATGGAAACATTTAGTTTATGATATGCAATTTTCTTCATTGCTACAACACGTAGAATGACCAATGTATGCGCCCTCTGTCGGCCCATACCGGCAGGACCGCTATTTTTTATCGCAGTGGAAAGTTGATATTGGTCTTGACTATGTATAGTAATAGGGATGTGAATATTATGTGCATCATAGTTAAAGCTAAGTGGTTAATAATAGGTTTTAATCAAGTCATTATAAACATAATCTGGTGGGTAATTTCTTGCTGTTGTTGAGACTTTTACAAAAAAGAAGAAATAACTTGTTTCATTAACAGTTTTGTGGGTTTTATTTTTAGATTTTCATCATGAAAAATAGATCATTATGATTGTCACAATGCGACTGCATTCCCTTTCATCCTAAACCTTCATGACCATGCTTAGTTCAATAGACATAGAATGAAGTAGGCCGGTTACAGTGAATAGGATTTGTAGCCAAGCAATGTAGGCACTATTAGTCTTAAGTCAGCAAACTTTGGTGGCGCAATTGGGCAAGTTTTTTTTTTTTTTTTTTGTGTGTGTGTATGATCGAGGGGAGTAAAAGGAATTTTGATGGGGCAATTTTGTATAGAGGGTGCAGTATAGGGGAGTTAGAAGAATGTTGGGTGGAGCAGGAGTTGAGTATTGAGAGAATCATTGTGGGTTAGAGTTTTAGAGTTTTGGTCAGATTGCTTTGGAGATCTCAAGAGAGTCAGACCTTGTCTGATGTTGACTGAGTGATGAGGGAGTGTAGGCCGCCAAGAAGGTGATTGTTGCAGGCTATGCATGCTGCTGGCATAGCAGATTTTTCCTTACCGGCAGGTTCCAGGCAGTACAGGCCGTGGTCATGGTGGTAGAAAGCCTCCTCAGCCCTCACCTCATCTTGCATTATGGTTTTCATCTGAACTGGACGAGCTGGGCTCGTAGTCACTCGTAGATACTTATATTGGCTCGTAGTCCTAATTCATCGATGAATTGGTGCTCAAGGTCGATATACCCAGACATCGTAGCTAACTGGTAGTCTTCAACTCAAGTTCATACAGTTGCGGGTCAGGGACACACCGGTCAGACTTCGCACGTTACTTCACACATCGGGTTACTTCATACATTGGTCACTTCATGCATCTCATCAGTGGACTCAAAGAGGAGGTTGTCCTCATGAACCCTTCACATGGACTCTAGAGCGGGTGTTTCTTTTTAGTGTGTGTACACACCAATCACTGGTCCAGTGTAGGTAGTTTCATTCTTTCATAATTAAATAATAATACTCCGAAGGATGAAATAGTCATTGCTGGCAATATATTTTTTTTTTCTTTGTGATAATATTGAAACTTGGCACAATGTGATTACATTTGATTATACATTGATAATATTGGAACTTGGAATCATTTAATTACCTTTAGTTGCATTGTTGATATTGGAACTTGGGAATTATTTAATCACCTTGTATACTCTATTTCCTGTTGAATACAAATTATTTTACTTTGTCAATTATTTCGCGTTAATACATTATTGAGCAGATGGCTCTGAATTAAATTTATTTTTACTATATATGTATTGGTGAAGTCGCCTGTTTATTTTGTTGTGCCTTTGATACATGTACATTTCAATACAGGATCTAACTTATCGTCAGAATAGTATTTACAGGACTAATATCTGACATTTATGGCGACCACGAAGGGACTTCTTTTGTCTATTTGATAGGTTACGTTATAATGAAATGATTGTTATCATCGGTATTTGGTCTAATTGTGTATTAATGAAATCTTGATCTTCTCTCCAGTTGGTATTTTTTTACAGTAATTGTAGGTTCAAGACAGTGCAAGACAGTCAGGGCAAGGAGGCTTCTCTACGTGCCTGTGCCAGTGCCTGTGTTTGACGTTTGCGCTGCATAATTGTTTTACAATTGGTAAGTTTGTAACTTTACCTTTGATGTGGCCTACAGTATGGAGAGAGACAGGTTTATTGCACAAGGAAAAGAGTTTGGTTTGGAGGGGAATGATTTGAAGGTGTATGTTGATGAGTGTGTGCGTGAAGCTAGAGATGAAAGAGTGGCAGCTAGGAGTGCAGAGGCTGAGTTAATAGCTCAACAGATAAGACTAGAGAAAATAAAGAAATCTAATGGGACGGGACAATCAGAACATTCACTTAGGCCCAGTATTCCCCCTCTCCCTGTTTTTCAAGATGGAAAGGATGACATAGATAGTTATTTGTCTAGGTTTGAGAGACATGCCTCTAGTGTTGGTTGGGTCAAGGAAGATTGGGCCCTTGCACTTTGTGCATTATTGTCGGGTAAGGCACTTGCTATTATTTCAAGGCTTACGGCTTCACAGGTTCAGCAGTATGAAGTTGTTAAATCATCCCTAATGAAAGGTTATGACCTCACTGAAGAAGGTTTCAGGCTTAAGTTTAGGCGGTCTAAACTCCGTCAGGGTGAAACGTATGTGCAGTATGCTTGTACTTTTGGCAAGATATTAATCCACGTTTGCCACTCTCCACCCAGGTGTTAAATGGGAACCTGGCAGGATTTATTCCTTGAAATGCACTGTGCGCTGATTACGGCAGCCGGAGCTAAAGCCAGGGTAATAATATCCAAACCCTTTGGAAGCGCATAGGGACGTTATATCATAATGTGATATGCGCTATACAAGAACGGTTTATTATTATTATTATTGTAGAATCGAGAAGTATTTAGATAGGTGGGTTGAGCTTAGCTCTTATGATGACAGTGTGGAGGGTCTGAAGAGTCTGCTCATCCAGGAGCAAGTGTCAGCCTAGGAAACTGACAGATGTATTGTCACTTGCTGATAAATATCGTGATGCACATACAGATCCTAGGGTTAGAAGAGTAAAAGATAAGCCTAGTCATTCTAGTGGAACCCGGCAGTCCAGTTCTAATACTCTAAACAATACTAATACTTCCAAAGGGCAACTCCCTTATGGAGGAAAATCTAAGTAATCACATTCAAGAACGCCAAAGAAATGTTATAACTGTAGTAAAGTTGGACATCTTTCTTTTAATTGTCCTGACAAGAAAGGTCGACGTGAGATGGGAGCAAGTCTCGTCGAAAGCAGGTCAGCAGATGACACATCATCAGACGGACATGATGCTGTAGCAGCAGGACCTACTGACACAGGAGAAACGACTCGTCAAGATGACCAGAAGGACATAAGCAGCATCGTGAGGGAGAATCTCACCGAGGATGGAACCGGAGTAAAGTTAGCGTCTGGCGACACCCTTCCGGTACTATCAGCAGCAGCGAGTGGTTCACAAGTAGAGATGCCAGTCATCAAGGGAATGGTGAATGGAAAGCTCGTGGATGTTCTTCGAGACAGCGGTTGTACGACTGTCATCGTGCAGCATGACTTGGTGTTGGAAGAGCAGTTCACAGGAGAGCAGCGGATATGCATGCTCATCGATCAGACGATCAGGAACTTCAAAGTTGCCAACATTGAGTTGGATACTCCCTACTTCAAGGGTAAGGTAGAAGCTTTATGTGTATTGACCCCAGTTTATGATCTTGTACTAGGAAACATTCCTGGAGTTCGGGAACCAGCCGATCCAGAAGTAGACTGGAAGCCAGAAGATCATCAAGCCAATGCAGTGGAGACAAGAGGACAGAAGCGGCAGGCAGGACGTATAAGACCTCCCCTTCAAGTACCTGAGCCACTGGATGACATTGGGTCTCTAGATGATCTTATTCAAGCCCAGAAGGAGGACGAGTCATTGGATTCTTCCAGGAAACTTGCTGGCAGTGGAGAGAAGAAGATAAGTAAGAAAGGAAATTCTTCTTGTTTCGTCATCAAGAAGGATGTACTCTACCGAGAATACACAGA
This sequence comes from Heliocidaris tuberculata, assembly GCA_025618425.1. Classification (NCBI taxonomy): domain Eukaryota; kingdom Metazoa; phylum Echinodermata; class Echinoidea; order Camarodonta; family Echinometridae; genus Heliocidaris; species Heliocidaris tuberculata. Next base: position 12,359,679 of record CM046852.1, read on the forward strand.
GGCAACACCAGGGTCAGATGTAGTTTTGCAAGTTCTAGTACCTACCAAATTCAGAAGTCGAGTGCTAAAGCTTGCCCATGAATCTGTTTTGGGTGGGCATCTTGGAACGAAGAAGACGTGTGACAGGATTCAGATGCACTTCTTTTGGCAAGGTATGCACGCGGATATAGCCCGCTATTGTCAGTCTTGTGGACCGTGCCAACGAACTTCGCCTAGCTAAAGGAAAAGTCACGAAGGTGCCTTTGGGATCAACACCCCTTATCGATGAACCTTTCAGATGAGTGGCGATGGACCTGGTGGGACCGATCGAGCCTGCTACAAGCAAAGGTAACCGGTTCATACTTACTGTTGTAGATTATGCTACGCGTTACCCGGAGGCAGTAGCACTCCGCCGGATTGACACACAGACCATTGCAGAAGCACTGATGGATATCTACTCCAGAGTAGGGATACCACGAGAAGTGTTGACAGACCGAGGTAGCCAGTTTACATCAGAGATGATGAAGGAGGTCAGTCGTCTACTCTCTATTCGGCAGATGACGACTACATCCTACCATCCTGCATGCAACGGGTTAGTTGAACGGTTCAATGGCACTTTGAAGTCTATGCTTCGCAAGATGTGTGAAGAACGACCCAAGGACTGGGATAGGTATCTTAACCCCCTCTTGTTTGCTTACAGAGAGTCTATGCAGGAGAGTACTGGTTTCTCACCCTTTGAACTTCTGTTTGGGAGAGTAGTCCGAGGCCCTCTTGCTATTCTTCGGGAGCTATGGACTGGAGAGGTAGAGGAACCTGACACCAAGACTACCTATCAGTATGTGTTGGATCTGAAGGACAGGTTGGAATCGACATGCCAAGTTGCAAAGCAGAATCTCAGCAAGGCAGCTGAGAAATATCGACGACAGTACAACAAGAAAGCAAAGGATAGGAAATTTGAAGTTGGCGATGAAGTCCTCTTGCTACTTCCAAGTGACAACAACAAGCTGTTGATGCACTGGAAAGGACCCTTCAAGGTAGTTCAGAAGGTGAGTCGTTTGAACTACAAAATTGACATGGATGGGAAGATCAAAACTTTTCATGCAAATCTTCTGAAGAAGTTTTTCAGGAGAGAGATGAGTGCGGGTGTGTTTGACGTTGCTTGTGTCTCTGTTGTGGATGATGTCTCGAGTGATGAATGTAGCGAAGGAGAGAATGAAGATGTGAACCCTTCTCTGAGAAAGGATATTCTTCATCTCCCCACTCTTACCCAAACAGAATCGCTCACAGATGTGCAGATCAGCCCACACCTAGACGAGGACCAGCGTGAGAGTGTCAAAGCGCTTTTACGTGAGTATGAAGAAGTTTTGACTGACATGCCTGGATCGACAAACTTAGGTAAGCATGACATTAAGCTTTTGGATAAGGAACCCATTAAGAGTAAACCGTTTCCACTACCACATGCTTTGCGAGACGAGGTGAAGAAGGAAGTTAAAAAGATGATAGAGTTGGGCATAATTGAACCATCCTCTTCCCCTTATGCGTCCCCGGTAGTAATGGTAAGGAAGAAAGATGGGTCGACTAGATTTTGTTGTGATTATCGTAAGTTAAATCAGATCACCATTACAGACGCAGAACCGATACCTGACCAAGAAGAAATATTTGCCAAACTTTCAAGGGCCAAGTACTACACAAAGGTAGATTTGTCAAAAGGTTATTGGCAGATTCCCTTAGCAGATGATGCCAAGGAGAAGACGGCATTTCTCAGCCCAAGTGGTTTGTACCAGTTTCGGGTGATGCCTTTCGGGTTAGTTAACGCTCCGGCGAGCTTCAGTCGAATCATGAGGGACTTACTCCGTGGCTTGCATGGTGTGGACAATTTCATTGATGATATTTTGATCCATACAGTAAGTTTTGAGGAGCACTTAGTTATCCTCAGGGAGGTGTTCGAGAGACTGAGGAGAGCGAATCTGACGGCAAGACCAACAAAGTGCACGGTAGGATGTGTGAGTATTGAATTTCTTGGTCATTGTGTAGGTCAAGGAGAGCTTCGACCAGTGCAAGACAAAGTCGATGCAGTTCAAGAAGCGCCAAGACCTAAGACCAAAAAGCAACTTCGGTCCTTCCTAGGTCTTGTAGGTTATTACAGGCGCTTTGTTCCCAACTTTGCAGCAATAGCAGCACCACTGACTGATCGAACGAAGAAAGGAGAGCCAGCTCTAGTGAAATGGGGAGATGCGGAAGAGGCAGCTTTCACCACCCTGAAGAAGAAGCTTGCTAGTCAACCAATCCTCCATCTTCCAGACGTAGATCTTCCTTTCATCTTGAGGACTGACGCCTCAGATACTGGTCTCGGCGCAATTCTGCTACAGGAGACTGAAGGAAAAAAGTTCCCCATCGCCTATGCGAGTAGGAAACTTCTCCCAAAAAGCAGCGTTACTGCGTTATGGAGCGCGAATGCTTGGCTGTAGTGTGGGGAATTCAGAAGTTTGAACCGTATCTCTATGGCAAGCATTTTCACCTGGAAACTGACCACCAGCCACTGAAGTGCATTGCGAAATCGAAGGTAGCAAACGCAAGGATCTTGAGATGGGCTCTTGCACTGCAGCCGTATCAGTTCACCATCACAGCAATCAAGAGCAGTGAGAACGTGGGTGCAGATTACTTAAGTAGGATACCAGATACTGGTAGCTGAATTTATTTAAAGCAGAAACCTAGATGGTTGATTTTTTTTGTTGGTATACATGTATATATATATATGTATATATAATTTCTTTTTTCTTTGAATTTTCCTCCTGTAGTATGAGAAAATCACTCTAAAACTTTATCTGAAATTATATAAATTTCTTGAAGGAGGGGGAGATATGTCACAATGCGACTGCATTCCCTTTCATCCTAAACCCTCATGACCATGCTTAGTTCAATAGACATAGAATGTAGTAGGCCGGTTAAATTGAATAGGATTTGTAGCCAAGCAATGTAGGCACTATTAGTCTTAGGTCAGCAAACTTTGGTGGCGCAATTGGGCAAGTTCTTTTGTGTGTGTGTGTATGAGGGGAGTAAAAGGAATTTTGATGGGGCAATTTTGTATAGAGGGTGCAGTATTAGGGGAGTAAGAAGAATGTTGGGTGGAGCAGGAGTTGAGTATTGAGAGAATCATTGTGGGTTAGAGTTTTAGAGTTTTGGTCAGATTGCTTTGGAGATCTCAAGAGAGTCAGACCTTGTCTGATGTTGACTGAGTGATGAGGGAGTGTAGGCCGCCAAGAAGGTGATTGTTGCAGGCTATGCATGCTGCTGGCATAGCAGATTTGTCCTTACCGGCAGGTTCCAGGCAGTACAGGCCGTGGTCATGGTGGTAGAAAGCCTCCTCAGCCCTCACCTCATCTTGCATTATGGTTTTCATCTGAACTGGACGAGCTGGGCTCGTAGTCACTCGTAGATACTTATATTGGCTCGTAGTCCTAATTCATCGATGGATTGGTGCTCAAGGTCGATATACCCAGACATCGTAGCTAACTGGTAGTCTTCAATTCAAGTTCATAAAGTTGCGGGTCAGGGACACACCGGTCAGACTTCGCACGTTACTTGACACATTGGGTTACTTCATACATTGGTCACTTCATGCATCTCATCAGTGGACTCAAAGAGGAGGTTGTCCTCACGAACCCTTCACATGGACTCTAGAGCGGGTGTTTCTTTTTAGTGTGTGTACACACCAATTACTGGTCCAGTGTAGGTAGTTTAATTCTTTCATAATTAAATAATAATACTATGAAGGATGAAATAGTCATTGCTGGCAATATATTTTTTTTTCTTTGTGATAATATTGAAACTTGGCACAATGTGATTACATTTGATTATACATTGATAATATTGGAACTTGGAATCATTTAATCACCTTTAGTTGCATTGTTGATATTGGAACTTGGGAATTATTTAATCACCTTGTATACTCTATTTCCTGTTGAATACAAATTATTTTACTTTGTCAATTATTTCGCGTTAATACATTATTGAGCAGATGGCTCTGAATTAAATTTATTTTTTACTATATATGTATTGGTGAAGTCGCCTGTTTATTTTGTTGTGCCTTTGATACATGTACATTTCAATACAGGATCTAAATTATCGTCAGAATAGTATTTACAGGATTAATATCTGACAATGATACCATAACTATCACAGAAAAGAGAGATTTATATCAAAAGTGCCAAATGAATCCTAGTAGCCTATGCTTATTATGTTATTGTTTCTTCGGTAGTGACTGGTTGTAAGATTATTGGTAAAGTGAAAAATTTAATTAGAGAGGGAGAGAAGGGGGATAGGAAAGGGAAATAGAAAGGAAAAGCGAGAGGGAGGGAAAGAGAAAGAGAGAAAAGATAGATAAGTTCTATATTTAAAAAAGAAAAATAGCAATTCATCGAACAATCCGCACATATAACCCCTTTATAGGCGTGATAAGGGGCGTGGCGTTGTGGGGATGGGGGGGGGGGGGGAGGTTTATAATATGTACAGGTATCGTTTAAATGATATAATATTGTCTTCTTATTTTTGTGCAACTTCCATCAATTCACTGAATTCAATTCACGTTCCTGCGCGACATTATTCCATGCTTATTCCAAAAAATTAGCTTTAAAACACTAGTATTGCCACGAATGTAAAATTTGTAAATAATTATTTCGCTCGATATATCACACATCACTTGAGGTTGTAACATTTTCTTAGCTTTTTCACATTCACAGTGTACAAAATTATTTCTTACATAATTATGACAGGACACAGAGTATGAGAACTTTTACCTCTCTCCCTGCAATGCCCGGTCGCAATAGCTTATTATCTGTTTGTCTCTGTCTCTGTCTCTCTCTCCCCCACTCTCTCTTTGTCTCTCTTCCTCTCCATTTCTCCTATGACGTCTCTCTCTTGTCATCATTTCACTTAAAAAGTATTCCATACTCGTTGTATTCTTCTACTACATTTAATCGTTTTCAATACCATTTCTAATATCGTATACAGGTATACAACGCAAACTACCTTGCGATCAAGTTAAAGTAAAAAAAGGTATAAGACTTTGTAGGAGAAGGAATAAGGATATATTTTGAAAATTTCCATTCAGTTACATCAGTAAAGGTTATGATCGAACTTTAATGGCAATCACATTCAGTTTCCTAACCTTAAACAAAAATATTCGTATATACACATAACATTACAGATGATACCGATCTTCCGGTTTTATCAACTTATTACAGTCAGTCACAAGTCAGTTATTTCTTTGTCGTTTTTAAGAGCTGGTATATTTTAGGATATCAATTAAATTTTGATTGATATTTCAAAGTTTCGAAGTTTCAAAGTTTAACCCTTTCCACAAACATGTATATCTTTTACATTTTTTAAAAACAGTAGTTAGGAAAATTGAGACAGGAGCATAACTTATAACAGAACATAGTTAAATGGACTTGGTTATGGTTTACACTGATAAAGCGATAAATGGTATAATGTAAACAGTGTAATTGTAAAGGAAAACGTAAGTGGTGGAGGCGATTAGATAAGCATGGGTTGTATTTCATAGACCCCTTCTGAAAAAAAGAAGTTACAATTATTCATTCTTAGTAACTGAACGTAGCATACAAAGCAGGAAAAAAGCAACAGCAAATGTACAACATAATTTTTGTGTGAGAGTTGCTCCGTGGTCAACATTTGACCCTAGTCGATTTTTTTCTTCACTTCACCCCTGGACAAATCTTTACCTAACCCTTATCATGGGCGCAATCTAAATAAAATTGTGACGGTAGATACATAAGATGATAATAGGTCTATACCTTATTAACAAAATAACCTACAGGCGATATGAAAGAATCAGTGAATAACACTCTGAAAAAATATACAGCACCACTTTATACACAAAGTAAGAAAATGTAACTAAATGTCTCAAAGGTATCATGTATCAATCTGTAATCATATACATAGAATAATCATCAGTAAACAGCATTAATATTTTTTTCTTTCCCATAAGATGATGTGATGGGATTTGACAAGAAACTGAAAATTAACCAGTATATAGATTCACGCTGTATATATCTTAACTGAATTGGAGCCAGGCCTTTTGAGTTCTTAGAAATAAACGGTAAAGTTTTCTTAACACGAAGTTTAAAAGCAGGTAGTGTGCATTTAAAACAAATTTCATACGTGCATGTAGCAAATTAAGAATACATATTTGACAAGTTGACAGTCTTCCATCAATTATGATGTTTTCAATAGAAAGGAATTGTCTATATAATGCGAAAGGAAAAGAGAGCATAATGATGATGGTAGCGTAGTGTAAATCTAAGCTCCCCAAAGCTGTCCTCCCTTTTGAAATTTGTGAAAAGGTTGAAAAAATGCCTTGTCCATTAGACCACGGAGACGGGCCAGTGGTTCGGCGACACCAGATTCAAGTGATCGACAAATCGACAAATCTTCAACCTTCATTAATTATTCCTTTCTGATTGTTCAAAACTCATCTGCCCCCCGAGATATACAGGCCTATACAGAGATAAGTATCAGGGATATCGAAATTGATGCTGAAAGGGAAACAAAAAAAAGGAATGGGGGCTGGAAACAAAAAAGGATGTCGGCTCTCCGTCATTTATATTGTTAGGTGTTGTTTTGTTTTTTTATCTGAAATAAAATAACATCACTCATATGGTAACTACATGTATATCACTAGTATAAATTTCCATTCTTAAGACACAGTTATCAGCCACAAAGTGCAAACGTAGTCGCATATCTGATCATACGATTTGTTTGAACTTTTTTTTTAACACTACGAATTTTTACAACGGATTTTGAAGACAAATCTAATACAATGATCGAAATATCACGACGCATGAAGCTCGATTTGACTGACATGGCATACTTTTTCACCGCTCATCACTTATTGCAGAAATGAGCGCAACAATGTACACAACATGAATAGAGCGTGATTCCTAACATAACAATTTATAGAGTGCTTGCTGGTGAAAGGTCATCACACTATTTAAAAGATACTTGAATTTATCATAATATACATTAACCCCTTTTTGTAAGAAATAAAGTAATGTCAAAGCTTTAAAAATAGGAAAACTTTTTGCAGAAAATTTTACTCACAAATAAATACATGTAAAGATGTATACAAAGTATTGTTACTTACATTGTCAGAATTTGGCAGCTAAGGAGTTTTAATTATAAAATGCAAACACACAGCCTAAAGCGAATAAAAAAAACCCTGCCGTTCATCAGAGAAACCTTTTCAATGTATTAGGTTAATATTCAAGATTTACGTAAAACAAAGAATTTAGAATTGGTGCATAATGCGATCTCTCCTGATGAGAACTCTCTCAAAGCCCAGAAATAATCGTCAAACTCCAACCCACTAATGACTATTCTCACATGTGTCAGTTGGTTAGTATACAGATCAATACTCACAAGACCATCCTTCCTCCATCCAATCAGGATGCTATCATCATGCAGGACAGTAGGACGCGCAAAATAACCATCTTTTGTGACGTCATGTTTCACTGTACCATGCTGATCCACTACTCGAACAGTGTATCCATCTCTAACAACCAGCATGTTACTGTGATTCATTGTACATATCTCGAAGGGACAATACCATTGACAGGGGATCTCCCTAATCGGTGCCCCACCCTCTGGTGTGAACACACATATCGTCTCAGCACAATAATTCCCAACATAGATGTTGTTACATTTATCAACATCCATGCCTCCATAGCCAATACCAGGCTTTATCTCAAAGTCTTTGCTATCAAGTTTCTTCAAGTCAGAGCCGAAAGAAGAGTAGAGAGAGATCTTCTCATCGTAATCACGTACAACATAGCGGCCGTCATATAAGACAGATACACGCATCACTTTCACGTCCTTCAAAAATGTTTTCTGTGAACCACTGACAGTGAACTCCTCGATACCACCATCATAATACCCAACTAACATCTTCCCATACTTTGTTGGGGCCATGATACGAGGATGCACGCTAGAAGTGTTAAAGTCGGCTACCATTTCAAGTACCCAGTCGTTCATGTTTAACATCCCTATATTATGTTCATCGTAAAGAATGCATCGGGTAAATGTTAAGCATTCCGCTCGAATTGTAACCTGTTTTGGATTCCATTCATCAGGATCCTCCCTATTTATCATATCCTGTAATTTTCTACAGAGATTGCTATGTGCCACTAACGCCTCACCTTCAAGCAGTGCTCCCACACCATTACCAACCAACGTACATGCACTATTTAGACTAGTTATTAACTCATCTCCATTCTTCCCGTGCCTGCATAGTTCTTCTGTTAGTTTTCTTTTCATCTCTTTGCACTGACCGAGCAGAGCATCTCTCTTCGCGTTTAATTGGAGGAGTGATTCGTCGAATGCCTTGTTGATATCAGCTTCTCTCTCGGCAATGATGGCTTCAATCTTCGCACTCTCCTCTCTGACGATATTTGTGTACGACTTGAATCTCTCCATTTTCTGTATTCCTCTTTTCTTGAGAGATTCGATCTCACCCTTCATGTTCTTTTTGAAGTCTTCCACTTCTTGAATCACGTGATCAGACCCGGCATGGTCCAGCACACGGCATCTGAAGCAGATAACAATGTTACAGGATGTACACACCCATAAACTCTCTTCTCCTGGATGCTTATGACACATCCGTTTGACTTTCACCTTTCCGCTCTCTATGTCATCAACGTTGACTACCACGTGACTTTCATTCTTTCTGAACCTACTGTGACCTTTCAGACATGCATCACATATGTACTCGTCACATTGTTGGCAGTAGTTCAGTGCTGAGGATCTGGCTTCTGGGTCACATACTGTACACAACATCCTACTTGTCTTCACGTCTCCGACCAATGACTTCAAAGGAACGTTCGTTTTTAGATCAGACAAGCCTCTACTCCCCAATGGAGTGATCTGGCGGCAGATAGGACACGATAGTTCGTTGACTTTGCATGGGGAATGTTGAGAGTTGTAAAGATGTTGCACACATTTTCTACAGAATGAATGAGTGCAAGAGAGCAGCTTAGGTTCCTATGAGTAACCTAATGAGTTGTGAAAGTCAGAAGTACATAGCAAAAGGAGTGAAGAGAGTATGCAGAGCAATTGAGATGGTGCTAGCTAATTTTACAATGACATTAGCAAGAAATTCTGTACATAGACCAGTGCAATAAGGCCCCCCCCCAAAAAAAAAAAAAATAAATAAATAAAAATAATTAAAAAAAAAAAAAATGTTTGGTTGTCCTCCAGTGACATTTTTTTAAAAAGAGGGTCGGTCGGTCGGATTTTTTTTTTTTTTTTTTTTTTTTTTAACACTGAGAAAATAAAGGAGGCAAAGCAAGTTTCAATATTCAACGTTTTTACATGGTATTTACATTTATTAGTTATCACCCAGAAACATAAAAGAGTTGTTTAGTACCTAGCATCCCAAGCGCTAGTCTACATCTAGACACTTCTAAATTGTTTTGTTTGTAAGTTCAAGCAATTCGAAACAATTTTTTTGTTTGTTTACAATCTACAACGAGCTAAACGAATCAATTTTTAATACATGGACATTCTTGGGGCTGAGATAGTGTTTTGAGTGAGTACATCGGTGGACAGATTGTTTTCGCACACGAAACAATATACAAACGTCTATGATCTAGACTAGACCACGGAAGTATTTTCATGGGCTGATTGCAAACACAGAACCTGAACACGTGTGATTGAAAACTTCTAAAAACTAAAACAGCAAAGCATGATGACGTGCCGTGGAATTATGCCACCGATCCCGCGCAACGGCGAGGGCGGAAACTGTGGAGGAAAACATGTTTTTCTGCAGACAAAAAACACCCCAAAAGAGCCCCACGACGTTTTTGGCTATTAATATACATTTGTATTAGGATGCTGTGACCTTTAATATGTACACACTGGCTGAGGATAATTGTACCCATTATGTAAAGCGCTACCACGTGATATCACGCTCTAATGAAGGGTTTAGAATAATCAAGTGCATTCGATTATCTCTTTATGCCATGTTAATATGAATGCAAATGCAAACCTAGGAGATCTCACGCACACACTCTACAGATCTATGGCAAGCCATCGGGGTCTACTTACGTCTACTCACCATGCGTACTTGATTTTCGATACACGTACCTATATTGACCAATCAGAAGCCAGTATTTAGTACGCGTACTGTTTTTGGTCATCACGTCACGTGTGTTTAAGGGTACGTGTACTTTACTTTTACAGACGTTCCTGACCCCTCCGGCCATAGGTGGCCAAAGGGTTCAGAAGCGTCAGTTACTGTAACGTGTGCTTTGTCATTTAGGTAACGTGTACCTTGACTAGTCATTACGTGACGTCTATACAATTACGTGTGTTCTGGTCGTTACGTGACGTCAGCTAAGAGTTAGTCTATTTCCAGGATTTTTTTTTTTGTTTTTTTTTTTTTTGTCAGTAAAGCAAACCATGTGCGTTAATAATATTGTTCAATAAGGGAAGTATAGGGCTTGGCAAGGGCTCAGGGTGTTTAATATATTTCTGTTGGTGACTGATTATTAAGTCGTCCTATAAATTTTTAGAGTAGTAGTAGTAGGCCTAGACTCTTTTTAGCAAACTAACAAAAATCAAAGTAAAGTATAAACCGTGCGGAGTTGGTTTATTATTGTCATTACTACTACTATACTACTACTCATTTTTATTTCATTATTATGATTGTTACTATCATAATTATCATCATCATTACTATTATCATTATTATTATTATTATTATTATTATTAATATTACTATTATTATTATCATTATTTTTAATATTGTTTTTATTATCGTCATAAAAATTTGTCATAATGAAATTAATGTATAAAGTTTATTCATAAATACCATGTAATGAGCGGAGGAAAGAGAAACAAGTTGATTATTTAGATTAGGAGAACTCCCCACATGTATAGCTCATGTTTACTATATATAGTCAAAGCTATACAGTGCATTCAAAGTATACAAACTTCTACTACATGACCACTGGAAGGCCGCCTGTTTACCCAAGGATTAACCAGCTGATATCCAGTGCATAAGGGATACTGATACATGAATGGGGAGATGGCTTGCCTATATCCTTGCTATAACCAGGGAATCCTAGTTACATTAATACATTCCCATGCTATAACCAAGGAGTTATCTGCTATAATAATTGAAACGAGACATCCTCGTCCTCCTCCCCCCTCCCCGGCGAAAAAATGTGAACCCCCTCCCCCCCCCCCCCCCAAAAAAAAAAAAAGAAGAAGAAGAAGAAGAAGAAGAAGAAGAAGAAGAAGAAGAAGAAGAAGAAGAAGAAGAAGAAGAAGAAGAAGAAGAAGAAGAAGAAGAAGAAGAAGAAGAAGAAGAAAAAGTAGTGTAAAATAATGATGAGTAAATGACAAAATAAACGGTTTGTTTTCTTAATAATTAAAGAAAAAAATCTTCTTCATCGGTTGTTACACTCCTTGGCATTATATACTTGAACTTTGAAAAATCATAGAAGATTTGTAATCCATGTGGAGGCAGAGCTAGATTCCACTAAATTTCGTCATAGGGCCTATACTAAGGCCGGGGGGGGGGGGGGGGGATGTATCGGCTAGTCGCAAAGGCGTTAGTGAAAAGTCTGTTGATAAATTCAATGTATTCATTAAAACAATTTTTTTTTTAAAGACTGAATGTTCGTACGTTATACAGGGGGGGGGGGGGGGGGGGAGGGGGGGGGGGGGGTGACTGTTGCTGGGATGGAACAAGAACACACGCAAACAATTGTATGCCTATTATAAATTAAGAGAGATCATTTTGTCCATGAAGCAGTCTAAATCAGATAAATTAAAGGACAATTTTATCACAGGATTGGCAATTGACAGGAGGGGCATTTGTTCCTCAGAAAATTTTCTTTTGTCACAGCAAGGACACTTTTCTTGATTTCGGAACTCGGCACAGGGCCCATCGAGCCCCTTGCCGAACCCCGGCTCCGCCGCCATGGTAATGTACATATTATGTTCAATCAGTTGATGTTTAAATCATCATCAGCATCGATTCTCCTTCTCCCCTATATAAAAGAGATCGAGCCTCTGTCCCACAAAATCGTGGCCTCGCATGTAGACTGAGTTTCTATAGTACGCAATGATAAGTACTTCATCTATTGAAAACATTTAATTTTTTTTTCAATGTTGCCATACTGCAAAATTATGGTCTTGTGTGTGTTTTGGAGGGGGCAAAACTATTTTGTAGCCCACTAATTGATAGAGTTAAACTTCTGCCCCCTCCCTTTTACGCCACCGGGTTTCTATAAAAAAGGCACTGTTTCCAGTGCTGTTTCATTACCAGTGTTTTATGTAACGGAGCGTGGGAACCATGACTTGTGAGAAAATTTTGGTTTTGGTATGGTGAAATTTTGCCTCTTTATTTCAGAGCACTAATTTTTTTTTTTTTTATCGCGATACAGCAAAATTTATTGTCATGGGGGGGGGGACAAATAAAAGAGGAAAGTGCCCCCCCCCCAGCCCCACGCGGTCGCCCGGAGACATACAGGAAAATAAGAGGGAGCTTATAGCTACCTAGCAGGGACGGATCTAGCTTTTTTCCAAGGGGGGGGGGGGGGGGTTGAGGGGCTGAGTATTATGATGGCGTTTTCCTATGCACATTAAATGTTTACTTGGCAGCCCAAGGGGGGGGGGTTTAAACCCCCTAAACCCCCCCCCCCCCCCGTAGATCCGCCACTGCCTAGTAAGATTATTGATATTTTGGGCTGTTGAACTCCATAAAACTTTGTACTTTTTACCACTATGGAAAGCTTATTCATTGTTTACTGCAAATTATTAAGTGCAATATAGGTTCTTTTGAGTATAGCCCCTGCCCCTTACTTCCGAGGCCTTGACTTGAACCGTGTTTCTACAGAACAGTCTTTAGAAACACTACCTCATTAATATGCAAGGGAATGGTGAAGAGACCGAGTAAGAAATGAAAAAAATTAGAGCACTAGAAAAAATAAACATTTTTCATTGTTTTACTGTAAAATGATTTATGTCATATTATTTTTCCTTGCGAGTGGGCGGAAAGACGGTGTTACCCATTCTATTTGTGGGCCTTGTAGTAGACGGGATTTGTAAATAATAATAATTGTGACCATTTGTACCGCGCCATGTTTGTCAAAAGTCAAGTAGAAAAACACTGTATCTATATTAATCTGCAAGGGAGCGAAGCCAAGGAACTATAAATCCCCATTCTCTGCCCGCCCCCCCCCCCTTTCCTCGGCTTCTATGACAGGCCCTGGCACGTGTCGAGCCCAACAGTCTGAGAGCTAATTTGAAAGTCCTTGTATATTATTCACTGAGATAAACTATGATACAATGTATTAACTTAAAACGAACAAATCAATAGCTTATGCATTATTGTATATATAAAGAACGGTCATGTAGACCTTCAAAAAAAAAAAAACTTTCAATCAAACATAGAGGCCAAATTTTTTTTAGTCGCTCGCAAATAGTTACATGAAAGGGGAATTTCACCTTGGTATTTAGCTGATTTAAATAAAAGCAGAAAATATATTTTTTTAGTACTGCAGGGCAAATGGGATGGGCCCTTACAAGATACGTCACGGAGTCGGTTGCCAAGTTGTGTTTGATTGATTACAACTTTAAAAAATTAATAACATTCTCATTTCTTATCAGATTTTACTCAAACTTTTATTGGTCTGTTATTTCAATTTTCCCCATTCCTTTAACATTTTTAAAACAATGTAAGAAAGAAAACTGTATAAATGTATCTGAATTTTCACTTTTCAGTTTGAAATTCAGTGTTCAGTGACGGCACTGGGATTTTAAAATTGCACAGAGGCAGGATGGGGGCATTATTAAAAGAGGAAGTGGGCACAGCTCACTGGAAGTGATAAGGGGCATTTATAAGAAGGGGAAAGGGGGAGGGTACTTATGAACAAAACCGTCACTTATCAGACAAAAATAGGCTGTAACTACTTGAAAATGTGGGGGTATTGTGCCGGGGGGGGGGGGGGGGGGGGGGGAGAGGAGGGAGGCTGTCGTTGTGATACCGAGGGCTAATTGTGCTAGGGGGTAACTTTCCGGCGGGGGTAATTGTCCTTGTCTTAGATTCATCTCTCACCTCCCACGAAATTTTTGAGATTAGAAATAATAATGATAATAATAATAATAATAATAATAATAATAATAATAATAATAATAATAATAATAATAATAATAATAATAATAATACAAATACAAATAATAATAATAATAATAATAATAATAATAATGATAATAATAATTAAAAAAAAAAAAATAATAAAATAATAATAATAACAATAATAATAATAAAATTATGTTACAATTATATAGCGTATTCCGTGAATACTTCATTGCACTTTACAATGTCATTTATTATTATTACCCAAGAGAGGTAAACGACGCACGAATTTTACTAGTTTTGAAAGAAAACTGATAGTAGGAAACTGCATATACACCTAGGTGTGGATGTGGAAGGGGGTTCTCCTCCAACGCTGAAAAATTATAGTTTTGAAATCCCTGATGTGTGTCATCATACGAGAGGGTCTTTAAAAAGAAAATCAGAGGATAAGACAATGCAATATACATCCGGAATGGATGTGGGAGGAAGGGGTTATAGAAAGGTGTAGAGCGGGGGGGGGGGGGACCCGGAGGCGGCCCTTGGGGGCTTCCGTTGCAATGAAGTGGAGCACACGAGTGGCGAGTTGTGTTGGAGGAGTGTATTCCATAACATGGCCCGCGGAACCGGGGGGGGGGGGGGAGGCTGGGGGCTGCAGCCCCCCCCCCACAGTTGTTTGAGTAGACACGTTTCATAAATTCCCCGAAAAAAGGTGCGAGATTGTCATTATTAAAGTGAAATCAAATCAGCCCCCCCCCCTTTCAAAAATGCTTCGCGGCCCCTGCATAACTATAGCTTATTCAAACTTTTAAAATACTAACTGGATGATTATTCACTATAACGATATAATTTCCTCACTTTACTGAAAGCTCCTATTATTTCTAGAATTTTCAAGGGGGCAACTTGCCCCTCCCCTTTACCCCTTTAAATAAGATATCGAAGTCCCTTCGCACTGTAGGGAGCTTTTGTATTTTCAATCTTCTAAATTTGCAAAGAGACATTTAAAGAAAATGAGAAGTCACTGCCCCCTCTGGTGACGCTCCTGCGCCCTTCGTAATTTATTTTATATATTTCAAATTAGGCTGGTTGGTGAGGAAAACTCCTTTCGACATTTCATAGAGTGACCCTTTCATCCATGATTTTCTGACAAAGAGTGCGCAGGTTTGGCCAAGAATTAACATTCCTCTGTGCGTGTAGCCAGACCCCTCTATCCCATAACGGCATCAAAAACAAGTACCTTCGGACGGGCTCTCGTGTCTTCTGGTAAAGGTTATGCCCCCCCCCCCCCCCGGCAGGTTCATGTTGTAAAGGACATGTGAGCGACCTTATCAGGTACATTCATTACCACGAGTGAGTTGCCACTGACTTGAATTTGAAGCATCGCAAATGGCCGAGCACATTGACGTTCGCCCCCCCCCCCCCCCCCCGTTCCACTCTATTTAAGAAAAAAGAGAAAAGGGGGAGGAAAGGGGAAAAAACTATGAAAGACCAATTTTGGGGCGATTTTCACCTCTTATTCCAGCAGCGAGGTAGACTGTTAATTTTATTCTATGTTTAGTATATTTTCATGACAAAATTAAATTTTTATTATGAATAAAGATTCAAGTTTGGCTTGGTCCCTTTGCTCACTCGCAGGAAAATGTTTCGTTAGGATCTTGAAAGTTTTTAAAAACTTCATGTAACTATCCAAGGTAAAGTGCCTCAAATTCATTTCCACAAAGTGTTTGAGGTTAATATCAGTTTTTTTTTTTTTTAATCAGGGAGGGGCGGGGGCAGTTTTATAGTTTGTCCCGGGCACCATAATTCCCTAGATAAGCACTGTTTATGACATTCCTATACCACAAGTTAAGTGCCTATCAAACGCCATAGAATGCCCACCCCACCGCCCCCCCCCCCAAAAAAAAATAGGACGGGGGAATTGACTGGATCAGTAAGAAAAGTGCAGTATTAGAGGAAGTCAGGTTGTACATACCGGTAATGTTAGAATCCGTGTATAATGAATGGTCACTGGATGCCTATAGTATGCTGCGCCCGCAAAAGGCCCCCCCCCCCCCCCCCCCCCATTTTCGGACTATTACGATATGCTGCTCCACTATTACGTTTCTGGTTAATCTAGCTACTTTTTGTGCAATTCATATTCATGGACGTTGGGCAGACATTTCCTCGTAACTTGGTCTCACTCCGTCATTTTCTTTCCACCTACGACCTGCAATGTCTTGCTGAGTATATGTATCTATCAACTGAATTCACCGGTTCAGCTCACTCGGAGGTGGGCGGGGTAGGATGGAGCACGGGGGCGACTCGTAGGGCACAACCCAAGACTTGATGCCAGCCAGTGGCACTTTTTAATATGTGGGGTCATAGTATCAAGGCCAGGGGCGGCTGAGCGTCTTTCAAAGTCGGGGTGGGGGGGGGGCAGAACAAAAGGGCACTTATTTGGGGAAAGGGGGCACCTACAAGAGGTGAACATAAAGCGAAAAAGGACCATTTTGTGACACTGGTATCACCCTACAATCTAATTATAGTTATTATCAAGCATCACCTTCTTCCTTTTTATTATGGTTCTGGGCATCGTTTCATCAAACCGTCATAAGTACAAGTTCGCCGACACCCCATTGAAACGCATGTTAATTTTGATACACGCGTTTCAATGGGATGTCGGCGAACTTGTACTTATGACCGTTTGATGAAACGCTGCTCTGGTCACTACTACAGCTTTCCTAAGTTGTGTGTAATGGTTCATGTGCGAGAAAGCGAAGCCAACAAGCAAAATTTTCGGACTTTTTTTCTATTGCTTGAGTCCTTGAGTTATTAATTATTTACAGCGATATACATGTACAATGAAAATGACAACAGCAAATCTAATTGGGGGAATGTCGAATGATCTTTTAATTTGTACATTAACCCTGTCGTTTTCTTTAGGATTACACCGATATACATACTTTATGCGATCTGCTTGATTTCATTATATACTGTAAGAGCTAGCGAGCGTAGCGAGCGAGTTATGGGGACATTTTCAGAAAATACTGCACTTACTTGGTGTAAATTATTGGCACATTCGAGCGACCGGAAGGAAAAATCATTTGCTGGGGGGGGGGGGGGGGGGGGGGGAGAGAATTGTGCCCCTTTTGCCTCCAGCTCCGCTGCCTTGCATTGTAGTTGTAGTAATATGGGTACCTGTAAAGCCGCACTGATTCTTTGTAGCTAGATATGGCTCTTTTTGTAAAAAAAAAAAAAAAGAAAAAAAGTTGGAAATATAGGTAAAAGGGGGCACTTATAAGAAGAGGAAAGGGCTCTTATCAGAGATGGAAAGGAGCACTTATAATAGGTGAAAAGGGGCGCTTATGAGAAGAGGAAAAGGGCACATATTAGAAGGTAAAAGGGGCACCTATCAGAAGTAAACATGCACTTATCCAAGGAGAAAAGGGCATATATTAGAGAGAAAAACGGGGCAATATTTAGATTCGAAAAGGGGCACTTTCAGAAGGAGAAAAGGAGAAAAGGGCTATTTTTCAGAGAGATAAGGTGGCAGTTATCAGATTTGAAAGGGGGCACTTTTCAGAAGGCGAAAAAGGGGCGCTTATCAGAAGGGGAAAGGCACTTATTAGAAAGGAAAAGGGGCACATTTAGTAGTAAAAAGGGGCACTTATCGGAGAGAAAGGGGGCATTTTTCAGAAATAAAAAGGGCACTTTTGGGGTACTCGAAAAACTGGGGGCACTGTGCCCCCTGCCTCCCTCCCCCTGTGGGCGCGCCGCCCCTGATCAAGGCCTTTCTTGATATAAATTTATTACTGCTCTTGCTAATACAGCTAATACTTGCTTTTTTTTCTCTCTTCTTTTTTGTGAAGGTGCAGTATAAAGCACTTCATATGACTACACGGATACACCATACGAACATCATACATTACGTAAATTTCTTTTGAATACTTTCTATCCCATCCTGATACCTCTCCGGCTGACGTATCTCAGTGAATGGGGATTAGGTCATTTATTCGGGGCGTCTGACGGACATCCCTACCATTTCAAATTTAATGTCTAACAGTGGGCACTTCTTACGATAGAGGGAGTTCTGCCGCATATTTTCATCCTATTTCATTTCGTTATTTTTCTTACTTCTTTGCATTTATTGTCTTGCAATCATGAATATTAATTCACCAGGCAGCCCTTCCCTGCCGATCATTATTATCATTCTTATCGAAAGGGGGGGGGGGGGGGAGGCGGGCATGGGGTTTTATCACTGTTGTAGCCCAGTACTGTCATCCAGATGTCACTTGTAATACGTGGAATCATGCTTGATATTTATCCCCTGACTTTTTTAAATATTGAGGTTCTCCTACTGATCCATTCAATTCTGCCCTCCTCCATTCACCTCCCCCCTTTTTTTGGGGGGGGGGGGTACTTGGCAGGTACAAGCAACCATTTAAGATGACGTGTGGCATTATACAGTCGCGACTATACTATTCTGCTAGAGTGCATTGGGTTTGATACCTTTCCAACCTAGGCCTACCTCGCTCAATGAGGGAGGGGGTGGGGGCGTCTGGCGGGCATCCGCGCATCTGCCGCAATTTAAAATGTCTGACAGTGCATGGCCATTCATGATAGCGGGAGTTTTGCTGAACTTTTCCCTCTAGGTTTCATCCAGTTATTCTCCCCCCCCCCCCCCCCGCTAATCTAGCTCAATTTTGATTGTCCATCGAAAGGGTCCTTCTGATTACCCCCACCACACTGTTCGAGTCACACGTCCGTTTCCTTACATGAACAAACTAAGAGAAATCAGAAGGAGACGGGAGGGGAATAATTGAACAAGGAAAACAATAGACGAAGAGAATATTTAATAGGACGATACAAAAAGTGGCAGAGGGGAAAACACAGGGCTACACCGACGTACCAATGAACATACAAAATGTGATTATTTTTTTCTTGTGATTACTTGTTATTTATTCCCTTATGGAAAGCAAGTAAAACAATGAACATATATAAAACCAGAAACAGACATGCTTTCAGAAATATAGTCCTGCAATAAACCTTTCTAAGGGCGCACTAATTTCAAGTTTGTTAACACTGTAAATGATGTTTCTATAAGTGGAAAATATAATGCATGATTTTTTTTTTAAATGGAGGGGGGATTCAGAGTTTTATTGGAATTCCACGGTATTAATAAGCATAATGAAACGAATCTCAAGTGTGTAAACATGGAGGGCTGCAGCCCCCTAGCCCCCCCCCCCCCCTTCCCGTTCTGTGGCCTACGAATTTGTTCATTATAAGGCCGGCCCCGCAAGTCCTGACCAAAAAAAAACAAAAAACAAAACAAAACAAAAAAATAGCGGCCCGGATCCCCGTCAAAGAGGGGGATACTGTGTAAATTCAGTTTTCAAGTTTTAAAATAACCCAAACCTTCGGAAAAGCGAACCTACGGAAAAACGAGTGTCCCCACGGAAAACAAGGGATGATAAGCGTGCTTCACGTTTTGCAATTTTGGGGGAGATAAAATTTCTAAATCTTCCACTTTCAAAATAACATGAACTATATATGTATGAAAAAATAGGGGAATGGGCTTCTTCGGGGGGGGGGGGGCTGGGGGGTAGGGGTAGGGCTGTGAGCAAGTAGTAAGCTTTTGAGGTGGGCCTTCAGAGTGTTTGCCCCACCCCCAAAAGAAAAATAAATATAATAAATAAATAAATAAAATAAGCTAGAACCCTTCCGGGGCACCTGGAGCGTAGCGCCGGAAGTAAAAAAAGGGGGGGTTAGAATGATGAAGCCTCACTTTTTAGAGTACTAGAAAGCTGATCGCAATGGTAAATTTGATTGTCGTGGAGTGGGGGCAAAAATACTTCCCCCGTTAAATGGAAGCAAGCATCTGCTACATTGTGTCTATCAATACACGAGGGAGGATGGTGACCGTGTGAGAAAATTATGGTTTTAAATGATGAAAGTTTGCATTTTAGAGCACTAATAAGCTTATTAAGCCTATACATCGTTGTAATGGAAAATTATTATTACATGTAATTTTCCTTTTCTGTTTTCTTGAGAGTTTTTTGCCCCCAAACTCGAGGGCATGAGGGCTATCATGCAAGTACAAAATGTAATTTTCTTTTTTCATTTTCTTCTTTTTTCAGTGATTGCCTGTCCGATCTTCTACTATGAAAATAAAGGAAACGGTTACCTTTCCCTCATTTTCAGTTTATGCAAAAGTGAAGATAATAGACCACAAACCGCAGTATACATGTCTTGAAAAAAAAGGGCTTGAAATGAAATAGGGCACCCTAATATCAAGTTGGCTAGGCCTGAAAACGATGCTGGTATACGTGGAAAGACATAACAATTATTAGTTCACGGGCCACAGAGCGTTTGAAAAGTGGGGGTAGGAGGTTGAGCATGAGTAAGAGCATAATATGTTATTATTAATATAAGCAAAGGGGAGTGTGTGTGTGCGTGTATGTGTGTGGAGGGGAAGCCTGCACTCTCTAGCTAGATCACACCCCCCCCCCCCCCCCAGTTCAGCGACCCCTGAACTTGATCATGATAGAGCCATCCATTTTCATAACAAAGAGGGGAATCCTGATAATCGGGATTTGATTTCCCAAACTCTCATATCCCACATCCCCTATGTAGAGAATAGAAGCGGTCTCATTAAAAAAAAAAAAAAAAAAAAAAAGCCTGGAATTAGACCATTTCAAAGAAGACGTGACGTATTGAACAAAGCACACGTAATTGAACAGACGTGACGTGACGTAAGGTCACGACAGAGTACACGAAATTGGGTACACGTCACGTAACGAGTAGACGTGACGTACCGTTTGGTTTTACGTGACGTCTACTGGGTACGCGTACTAGTAGACGTAGGTAGACCCCGATGGCTTGCCATACAGATCTGACATTGTCTATTGTCCGTCGTTTTGCCGTTGCAAAGCAAACCAATAAGAGAACAGTGTTGTTGTCTGGCAGCGGCTGGGTGGAATCACACATTGCAGAAGGTCATGTTATACTTAGTATATCAGTTGTAATAACACTTTATTGGATACTCGCTTAGGTTTTTATAAGGGTTTAACGAATTATGTGAGACGCAGTAGCAGATTTATCTGGAATCTTAATTTCATCAAATTCGTATTTGTGTTGAATGAGGAACTGTTCTCTTATTGAGGTAAGTTGATTTTGTTTGTGTCTACCCAAATAAATTGCTCTCAGTTAGTAATTATTAGGTGAAAGACTATAAAGTGACTGCATATCAGGAGGCAGATCCATGATTGTCGGAAAGACGGGTGTTGACACATTTGAACATTTTCGCATGAATATGATTTCGGAAATCTCACCTAGCTCGCCCTCGCACTCGAAGACTTGCTCTTTCTTTGAGAGAGGGAGAGGGGTAGTTGAAAAATACTGGTGGTGATTTTCCCCTCTCTCACCCCTTTTCCCTTTCTTTCTCAACAAAAGGGCCGCAGCGAATCCTGCACCTTGAATCTGCCTAATCAATTAGTTTTCAAGTAGTTTTCTCTAATGCAGAATACATAAAGAAAAATTTCTTATTTAAAGTAATCTCATGGTGTTTTTGAAACCCCTAACAACCACCCCCAGCCTCGATTTCCCGTGCTTCTATTTTAGGCTTATCAAACTATATTCAGAAAGCATAGATGATAATTAGTTCTGTTTCAGCGAAGGATCTAAAGTGATTTGCAAAGAAAAATGGAAATATATTTCCCGATTCTATGTCTAAAAAACAGAAATCTTAACGTGAGGCCACAAAACGTGACTTCAAGAGTTGAACGTCCAATTTTATTCATATTTGTGCCCCCCCCCCAAAAAAAAAAATGCGCAAGAAATGAATGTATGTGAGATACAAAATGTTTGTGTGAAATGAGGTGGTGGCAAATATGCTACGAAAACAATATAACAATTTACAAAGAAAAGATATGGGACCGGTTTTTCTGGTATGTAGGCTTAACTCTTTGTTTGCCACATAAATACTCCTCTATGGGATTCGTGTGTAGAGTCTGTGCCAAAATAATGGCACAAGGGCACAGTAAGTGTTAATGTGGCATAATTCTTTACCGCTCCAAACCATTTACATTTTTTTTTCTTTGCATATGACCGAGGTAACAATGCCCACAAACACGCAATAGAGTGCATATCATGGCTCGCTGAACCGGGGGGGGGGGGGGGGGGGGGGGGGGGAGGTCTGCAGCATCCAACCCTCCCCCCCCCCCAACTTTTTTGAGTGCATACCATAATTTGTACATGCCATACTTTGGCTCCATGGTGCTGTAGAATGCATACACTGTAAACATTTTTGCCGTTTTTTCACGGGAAATTTCCTGTCAGTCAGGATGCCGGGAATGCCCATTTTTCCACAGTACATGTACAATAACAGATTTCCGTGTTTTTTGTTTGTTTGTTGTTGTTGTTTTTCTTTTTTTTTTGTTAGATAGTAGAAACTTTAATTTCTTACAGGAAAATCTATGTAAATTAAAACGGAACCATGGAAACGATTTGTAATTTAATAGGGTAACTTGTTAAAATATGAGAAAATGTTTTTTAAACAGTGTTTTATGTCGGGCGATTGTAAATATATGCTGATTTCCGGTAAACAAACAAACCTGCTGTTGTTTTACAGGAAAAAGACTGTAGAATTGAAATAACGGCAATAACTTGTAGTCCCAAGGGCCAGGAAGTCTGTAGTTTTACAGTTATGTTTTACAGTGTAACCTTTTCTGCTTTAACTTATCCTATTCTCTATCTTAATCTATCCTATCCTAGACCTATCCTATCCAGTTAGTTTAATCTAGTGCAATCTCTTATATACCCCTTATAGTGTTTATTTATGCCTTTGGTGACAAATCGGGCAACCCCAAACCATACGCTACTAAAAATTCATGAATATTCATATAAATGTTTCCCCCAGTATTTGGTAATTTAACTGGGTAACTTGTTTAAATATGAGAAAATGGTTTTTAACAGTGTTTTATGTCGGGCGATTGTAAATATATGCTGATTTCCGTAAACCAACAAACTTGATGTTGTTTCACAAGAAAAAAGACTGTAAAATTGAAATAACGGCAATAACTTGTAATTTCAAGGGCCAGAAAACCTGTAATTTTACAGTTATTTTTTTACAGTGTAGTTTCAGATACGCAAAGCAAAAATAAATAACGCATGAAGTGAAATCGGATTTTTATGCTAATAGGGGCTTCGGGAGATATGAAATGTCTCTCGGGGGCGGAGCCTAAATGCGCTTAAATACGCGTAGATTGAATGGTGACGCTGTAGCTTATATGCAAATGAGGCAAATCCGCGCGTGCTACCTTTTCGTCTATACTATTTAATTTGTCTATAGACCGGACCCACGCGCGCGTTCAATGTACTGTGCAACTTATACTGCGCTGCGCTGGAAGGGCGACTTGCAAACTTACAGGTCTAAATCAAATTAATTCTGTGACTGTGGCTTAGATCTAGACATCATATATGGCAGCACAAATATGTCTTGAGTATAAAGTCGATCATATTACAATATATTTCGTCTAAATGCTTACCTCTGAATGTATCAATCAGCTGGAATCATTTGGAACTTCTGCAACATTGCAACCACAAAGTCATCCGCCATGATGAAGCCGGCCGTGTTTGGCGGAGAAGGAAACCCGTCTAGCGCGAATTTTCAATCTTTTTAAACAACGTTGTTTAAAAGATCATCATTGATGTCTTAAACAGCAATTGTTTGAAATACAGGGTCCGTCTTTTAAACAATATTGCTTAAAATCTAAACAACACAATTTTAAACAGCAAAATTTTAAACAGCGTTTTTGCTGTGTACGTGCTAGGAAAAACGTGCAGACCCGTGCGTAGACCGGAATGGAGGGACGCCTGCGCCCTAAAGCGTTGGTCACAACCCCACTGCCATCACCACCACCACCACAATTGAGAAGCATTAAAAAAATATTAAAAAAAAAAAACGCAGAAAAAAGGCGTCCGGTTGTGACTAAAGCTTTAGGGCGCGGGCGTCTTCTCAATTCTCCTCCTTTTGTTCACTTCGGCATAAATTCTATTGAATGGGACAATAGTGGGCTTGATGGGCGCTAGTGAAAGAACGCCTCGTGTGAGCCGGGCTTTACTAACTGTCTAGGGTCCAGAGAATGGCATATCATTCAGGCTAAGTATTTCCGCCACTGCGGCTCACCAGCCTAAAAAAACAAACCATGTGATGTAAAAAAAAAAAAAAAAATAGCTATCTCCCTCTGTATATAGATATAATATAAAAAAAGGATTTGGTATCATATCATTTCTTGGTATGTGTTTCCTTTTAGATCGTCGTAATGGCTGCCGAGGTTCCAGCAGTGATCCAGGCTCTCGAGTGCTGCTTGTGCTTTGAACTTTTTGAAGAGCCTAAGCTTCTCTCCTGCACTCATTCATTCTGTGAGAAATGCCTGGAACAGCTTCACCACTCCCAAGGAAATACGGACGAACTACCGTGTCCATTATGTCGTCAGACAACTCGGTTAAGAAATAGGGACGTGTCCAGTCTAAAAACCAATATTCCTATGAAGTCCATGGTGGGCGACGTTAAGACAGAAAGAAATATATGCACTGTATGTGACCCAGAAGACAAATCTCCTGCATCGTACTACTGCCAGCACTGTGGAGATTACCTATGCCAGGCGTGTCTAGATGCCCACGGGAAGTTTAAGAAGACGGCTAATCACCCAGTGGTTGGCGTGAATGATATCAAGAGCGGGAAGGTGAAAGTCAAGCAGATATGTCGTAAGCATCCAGGAGAAGAGAGGTTATGGGTGTGTACATCCTGCAAGGTTTCTATCTGCTTCAGATGCCGAATGCTCGACCACAACGGATCAGATCACGTCGTTCAAGAAGTGGACGACTTCAAGAAAAACATGAAGAGTGAGATTGAATCTCTCCAGAAAAGAGGCCTGGATGAAATAGAGAGAATCAAGTCGTTCACAGGGCTCGTTAGACAGGAGAATACGAAGGTTGAAGCAATTATTGCCGAGAGAGAAGCTGATATCAACAAGGCATTCGACGAGACACTTCTTCAGTTGAACGCGAAGAAATTTGCTCTACTCAGTCAGTGCAAAGAGCAGAAAATGAAACTTAAAAGTGAACTTTGTAAACATGGTGAGAACGGGGATGAGTTGATAACTAGTCTAAATAGTGCATGTGACTTGGTTGGTAATGGTGTAGGAGCATTGCTTGAGGGTGGGGCGTTGGTGGTACATACTAATCTTTGCATAGAATTACGGGATATGCTAGATAGGGATTTTCCTGATGAAAGGAATCTTAAGCCGGTTACAAATAGTGCGGAATTTGTGAAATTCGTCCGATGCAGACTCAAGGATGAGCAAGTTCTCGGGATGTTAAGCATCAGCCACTGGGAACTTAGAAGGGTAGCGAGTTTTCCCGCCTCGGGCTTGGCCCCTCGTAGCATGGCTGCCACAAACTTCGGTAAGATGGTCGCTCAGTATGGACATTCTGGAGTCAAGTTATTCACCGTCAATGGTCCACAGAAGACAATTCTCAAGGACAAGAAAGTACGGCGTGTGTCTGTCTTGTCTGATGGTCGCATTGTTGTACGTAATTGGGATGAGAAACTTGCGCTGTACTCCTCTAACGGGAATAAGCTTCCTACCAAAGAGTTTAAGATGAAATCTTCTTATGACTTTGGTGGCATGGATGTTGACTCAAATAACAACATATACACTGTGAATCATTATGCTCAGACTATTCGTATGTTCACACCAAAGGGTGGGGCACCGATTAGGGAAATCCCCTGCAATGGGTATAGTCCCGTTGAAATATGTATAATGAACCACAGTAACGGACTGGTTGTTAGTGATGGATGCACTGTTCGAGTGATTGATCAGCAGGGTACAGTAAAAAATGACGTCACAAAAAGGGGTTTCTCCGCACGCCCCGCTGTCCTCCATGATGACAGCATCCTGATTGGCTGGGGGAAGGATGGTCACGTGAACATTGATCTCTACACAGACCAACTGAGAGATACACGAACTGTAATTTTGGGGTTGAGGTGTAAAAGTGGTCACTTTGCTTTGAGAGAGTTCTCATCTGGAGAGATTGCATTTTGCGCCGATTCCAAATTCAGTGTCTTTCGTAAAATTGCTATTTAGTGAATCATTTTACTTGTAAAGTGTGCTGACTGTAGCATATGAAATTTGCTATACCTTGCAGTAAGTGCCACACAGACACCGGAACTTCCAAGTAGATGCCGTAATTGCCTTGTGATAGCCACGTCTCACTCTGTGTCACATAAATGGCTTTAAAACTTATTGGGGGAAATGTTTAAAAACGCACCTACAAATATTACAAAAAATGCAAAATAGATGTGAATTTTCCTGAATGCTAAGATGTGCAACATTTGTCATTAGGAACTTTAATAAAAATGCAGTGCATGATTGTGTGAAGAAGATGAAGTTCTACTCCAAAAATGACTGTCTGGATTGATATGCTGTCAATTCTGAGAAAATACTGTTGTGTGCAAGTGAGCCAATACATTTTTACAAATATTAACTTTAACTTTTGCAAGTATGGTACTCTTTAGCTCATAATGATGTCAAAAATCTAACTGTTAGATCTTATGTAGATCTAACATATCTAACGTTAGGCGCCTAACAGCGGTGGCGGTGGAGCTCCCTGGAGTTACATGTACTTATAACAGTATATCTTTTCAAAATGAACACATTTTTGTTCATTATTTGGTCAAAAATAGTACAATCAAATTTCACGCATTTTCTGCCTAATTTCGATTTACATATCATTCAAGGTGAAATTCGATAACTTTTTTGCAAGTTTTCCTAGCTTAACTTCATACACTTTTCATTGAAATGTATTAAAACCACTCAATTGAGCACACTTTCTTAATCTTCACATTGTAATACCTGGTCACAAAGTACACAAGTCGCACGATGGGATGCGGTATATCACATTTACTCATATCCATTTTGATGCATCATCACCCAATCATTAGACACATGTCAGCTTTATTATTGTGCACTGTCATTCCTGTATTCTCTCACTATCGGAATCTGTTTTCTCATCAACAAAAATCAAGATCTCGTTTTTAGTTCACTTCTCTTATTAACACACATAAAATTCTGCATACACACTGGGGGAGGGGGGGGGGGGAATAAGCACACAAAACAAAGATTTACTCAAGGAAAAATAATATATTTGTTATCACCATTTAATGTAGCATCATTCACAAAAATAGATATAGAGACATATTCTTTATTTAGTTTCATGCCAAGTGTCAAGCAGAAAAAAAAAATAATACAGTATATCTTAAGCTACTACCGTTTATTTGATCTAAATCCCCCTAAATTCATTTCGCTCGGGTTGCTTGGCCTAAATTCATCTCCCTCGGTTTGCTCGGCCTGAATTTAGGCCGAGCAACCCAAGTGAGATGAATTTAGGCCAATTAAGCCATCCGAGCGAGATGAATTTAGACCAAGCCACCCGAGCAAGATGAATTTAGGTCAAACCACCCGAGCCAGATGAATTTAGGCCAAGCCATCCGAGTGAGATGAATTTAGGCCAAGCCATCCAAGCGAGATGAATTTAGGCCAAGCCTAAAAGTCCCTTTTTTTTTCTTTTTCGAAAAATTTTCAGGGGGGGGGGGACAAAATGCCCCCTAGCCCCTCTCCAAGTAAACTAGTGATACTACTACTACAACCACTTCTACAACTACTACTACTTCTACTACAGATTGAAGTTTCCAACAGAAATCTAACTGGTAACAATAACTCACTGTGACATTCCAAATACATCTTGCATCGAAAACTTGGGGCTTGTTCCGTCATCTTTGATCATATATGGGTATTTCACCAATCCCAAGTTTTCCAAAGACTTAAGTTGGCGATGTTCTTTGTGTCTTAACAAAATAATTTAGTGGTAGTATTGATAATGTTTATAATTTCTAAATGATCTCACATGACACGTTTAGCATAACATACAAATAAATTGCCTTTTGTAGTTTTATTTTGGCAAATCGTGTCGGCCTATATCAGTTGTGCGAATTTCCCTAACTAAATTCTGTGAACTGAAGAAGAGCAAGCAATTTTTTTTAGTTAATCTTTTCTATAAATTTACAGCTCAGCTATTTCCTATTTTGAATAAGAATGATCGATGAAATAGGAAAAAATATAATTGCTGGATTATCAAACAGATAACGTGCTAATACGCTTCAATTCTATCAGCAGTTTTCAAAATCATTTTCCTTTGCTTATTAAGGTTAAGCAGATAAGAGCCAAATATAAAGTAGACATCTTGACCTTTGAACTGTTTTATAGTTGATTGTAGCTCAAATGATGAAAGATACGTGTGTGCAAGTTTTATGCAGAAAGAAGATCAATATACATGTAGCAATAGTGATGTGAAGTGTAATGCATGTTTATGCAAAGTGGTTAAAATAGGTTTGAAACAGGACAATATAAACAACAAATCAGGTGTTTTGCAGAGATGTTTAAAAATGGAGAAATGACTTGTTCATTACAGTACTGTGGGTTTTATTAGTAGATTTCCATCATGTACAATACTAGACCATTTGATACGATAACTATCACAGAAAATATTTTCAATAGAGATAACACGTAACGAAAAGGGGGATTCTCAAGTAATTGGTAGTTAAAAAATGGGCATGATCCCGTCATCTGATAAAAAATTGGAGGGCACATTTTTAAAAGCTTATAGTCTCAGTTATAACATACTAAAATTTGGAAGAAAATCGAGCAGAAATAACAGATACTGCTCAAAGAAGACTGGAATGTAGAATCAAAATTTGAGAAAAGGTCATGTCCCATAGAGAATACACGCAAAATGTGAAAAATTGACATGCCTCCTTTAATTGCAAAAATACGGTATGATGCCTTTGCCAAAATGAAAAAATGCTGGTAACTGAGGTTGTAGAGAATTCTCTCACCTTTGTATAAGAAGACCAAAAAAAAAATAATTAAAAAAATAATCGCTGTATGATAAAATATAACTATTATAATTATGTTCAAAAGGTGTCTGCATATTGATAACACTCAACTCACTTTTTTAAAGTATCATGACATATGTCGCAAAAGTTTGTTTGAATACTCGATTGATCAGCACATTAATTCATTAAAAATGGTTTTTCAATTACGTATTTTAGATGTTGATGAAAAGCCTTTCACCAGTATCATTTTGTCATTTATACCTTTAAATAAATCGCATTATCATGGAAACATTTAGTTTATGGTATGCAATTTTCTTCATTGCTACAACACGTAGAATGACCCATGTATGCGCCCTCTGTCGGCCCATACCGGCAGGACCGCTATTTTTTATCGCAGTGGAAAGTTGATATTGGTCTTGACTAGTATAGTAATAGGGATGTGAATATTATGTGCATCATAGTTAAAGCTAAGTGGTTAACAATAGGTTTTAATCAAGTCATTATAAACATAATCTGGTGTGTTTTTTGTTGTTGTTGTTGATATTTTTACAAAGAGAAGAAATAACTTGTTTCATTCACAGTTTTGTGGTTTTTATTGGTAGATTTCCATCATGAAAATAGACCATAGTGATACCATAACTATCACAGAAAAGAGAGATTTATATCAAAAGTGCCAAATGAATCCTAGTGGCCTATGCATATTATATTATTGTTTATTTGGTAGTGACTGGTTATAAGAGTGGTACAGTGAAAGAGTTAACTGGGGAGGGAGGGGGAGAGAGAAGGGGGACAGGAAAGGGAAATAGAAAGAAAACGCAGAAGGGAGAGAAAGAGAAAAGGTATAGAGAAGTCCTATTTTTTAAAAACATACATAGCTATTCATCGAACAATCCGCACCAACTCCCCTTCATCATGCCTGTTCATAGGCATGTTAAGGGGCGTGGCGTGGTGGTGGGGAGGGGGGGGGGGGGAGGGGGGGGGGGTTCTTGTATAATAGCTATATAGGTATCGTTTGGATGATATGATATTATCTACTTCTTTTTGTGCAACTTCCATTAATTAATTGAATTCAATTTACCTTCCTGCGCGACATCATCCCATGATTTTATTTTATTTTTTTAATTCTTTGCTTTTTGATACACATAATTATTATCTATAAAACACTAGTGTTGGCACGGATGTAAATTTTGTAAATGATTATTTCGCTCGATATATCACACATCATTTGAGATCGTAACATTTTCATAGCATTTTCATATTCACAGTGTACATAATTATTTCTTACATATATGACGGGATACAGAGTATGAGCACTTTTACATCTCTCCCGGCAATGCCCGGTCTCAATAGCTTATCTCTGTCTGTCTCCCTCTCTCTCTCACTCTCTCTATCCCCCCCCCCCCTCTCTCTCTCCTCACTCTCTCTTTTTCTCTCGCCCTCACTCTCTCTTTCTCTCACCCCCTTCTCTCGCGCTCTCTTTCTATTTCACTCTCTCTGCCACTCCATTTCTCCAATGACATCTATTTCTTGCCATCATTTCACATAAAAAGTATTCCATACTCGTCGTATTCTTCTGCTACATTTAATCGTTTTCAATACCATTTCGAATATCGTAGAAATGTAAACTTCAAAAAGGCATAAGACTTTGTAGGACAAGGAATAAGGGTATAGTTTACAGATTTACATTTCATTTAATCAGTAAAAATTGTGATGGAACTCTAATGGCAATCACGTTTAGTTTCCTAACCTTAGGAAATAAAAATTGGGGGGGGGGGGGACCGTATTTACGGTTTACGCAATATTACAGATGATACCGATCTTTCGGTTTTTGTCAACTAATAACAATCAATAACAAGCTGGATATTTATTTGTCATTTTAAAGAAATAGTATATTTTAGGATATAAATTACATTTGATTGATTTGTCAAACTTTCAAATTTTCAATGATTATTGATTTCCACAAACATGTATATATTTTACTTTTTTTTTAAACAGTACATTTGAAATTTAAAAACAGGAAAATTACAAATATATGAATTGAAACATAGATATAACAGAACATAATTCAATGGACTTGGTTATGGTTTACACTGATAAAGCGACAATTGGTATAATGTAAACATTGCAATTGTAAAGGAAAACATAAGTGGAGGAGTCTATTAAATAAGCATGGCTTGTATTTCATAGACCCCTGTTGGGGAAAAAACAGCCAACAATTTTATTATTAGTGAGTGAACGTTGTATACTAAGCAGGGGGGGGGGGGAACAAAATAATGTACAATATATTTTTTTGTGACAGTTGCTCCGTGATCAACTTTTGACAGTAGTCGACATTTTTCACTTCACCCTTGAACCAAACGGTACCTAACCCTTGTCATAGGCGTAACCTAATGTCGCCACAAACTGTTGGATCGTAGGAAACGAGGATGAAAATCTGATATATAAATGACTCAATCAAACCATCTTATTTATAACTAACATAAGAATTAACAGATGTACATAAAATGAGGTTAGACAATATGAATATGATGGTGAGGGTAGATATATAAAATTAGAATAGGTGTATACCCTTTTAACGAAATAACGTACAGACTATATGAAAGAATCAGGAATAACGTTCTCAAATATATTATAACAAATCTTTATACACAAAACAATATGTATAAATTTCTCAAATATATGTAGCAATCTGAAATCGTATACACACAACAATCATCAGTAAACCGCGTTAATATTCGAACAGTCATCTTTTTTTCCTGTAAGATGATGTGATGGCATCGGACACGAAACTGAAAATTAAGCAATACACAGATTCACACTGCATATATATCTTAACTAAATTAGAGCCAGGATATTTGAGTTCTTAGAAATAAACTGTAAAGTTTTCGTAACACCCTGTATAAAAGCAGGTATGAACACTTAAAACAAATTTTATGAAAGCATATAGCAAATTAAGAATACATATGTGACAAGTTGATAGTCTTCCATCAATTATGATGTTTTAAATAGAAAGGAATTCGTCTATATAATGCGAAAGGAAATGACAGCATAATGGTAGCGTAGCTTTAATTAAAGCTCCCCAGAGCTGTCCTCCCTTTTGAAATTTGTGGAAAGGTTGAAAAAATGCCTCTTCCATCAGGCCACGAATACGGGCCAGTGGTTCGGCGACACCAGATTCAACTGACCGACAGACTGACAAATCTTCAACCTTCATTAATTAATTCCTTTCTGATTCTTTATAAATCATTCATCCCGAGACATACAGGCCTATACAGGCCTATACTGAAATTGATGCTGAAAGGGAAAAAGGGAAGGGGAGCTGGAAATAAAAAGGTATGTCGGCTCCTCGTCATGTATAGTGTTAGGTGTTTTTTTCTGAAGGAAAATAACATTACTCATATGGTAACTGCATAACTAGTAGAAATTTCCATTCGTAAGAAACATTTATCAACCAAAAAGTGCAAACATAGTCGTATTTCTGATCATACACTTCCTTTTTTTTTCTTTTTTTTTACACAACGAGGTTTTATTTTGGATTTTGAAGGCAAATCTAATACAATAACCTAAATGTCATGACGCATGAAGCTCGATTTGATTGACATGCAATACTTTTTCACCGCTCATCAATTATTACAGGAATGAGCGCAACAATGTACACAACATGAATATAGCGTGATTCCTAACATAACAATTTATAGAGTGCTTGCTGGTAAAAAGGCCATCACACTTTTTAAAAGGTTCTTACATTTATCATAATGTGCATTAACTTTGTTTGTAAGAACTAAAGTAATGTCAAAGCTTAAATACCCCAACTGAAGCAAATACAACCATAGATCGATGGAAAGCTAAGTAGACGTAGAATACAAATACATGTGGGTAAACATCATTTTTCCTTTCAATAATCCACAAAAAGCAGAAAGAACACCTCACTGTCCGCCCCCTCCCGGTTACGTAATAACAAGGGTTCGCTCGGCTGATACACTTATGACGTCATCTCGTGTAGACAACTCTGTGGCTGGCGCACGTAGCGGCGCGTAAACAATGGACAGTGAATAGCTTTCGTACAATAGCCAGTTACTTTTGTGGGCGGAGTTTGTCAAGTTTTGTGAAAGTTTTGATAGCTGATTTATGATGAGTTTCCAAATCAGTAATCAATAGTCAGTTAGTGTCTTTAAAGAAAACTAGGAATGTGTTGTAACCAAATTTTACCAGGGTAAACCGCTGCCTTAGAACTAGAAATTAGAGCTCGAGTGATCGAGAAAAATAAATGGAACTCGTCCGCAGCGCAGTCAAGAGGCACAGCTCCATACGTAGTAACGCCAGACCCTGGCCGAGCGAGACGTGGAGCAAGCCGTCTTATCGAGACATTCGTGCAGCTCAGCTCAGCTGAGCCTGCGCTGGGCCAAACACTCAAGACGCCTATAATGTGTGTTTTGGTTACAAAATAATAGCTGTAACTTCGGTTTTCATTTCTGTAACAATGTAAGATGCAGTTGAATACTTTGAAACACCATATCTTCCATTGTAATGCATTTACAAACAATAATCATGACTTCCAAATCAAGAAGAAAAAAAAACACCACGTACCTTTCGCATGCAGACTTGGATCATATGTTCGTGACGTCTACACGAAATGACGTCATAAATTTCGACCCCCCCCCCCCGCAGGCCTGTGATTATACTCGACGGCTGCCCATTTTCCAAGCCCTCCAATCCAAAGATTTGAGATGCTCTTACTCCTCCCGCAGGCAATGAAAGCTCATGAAGCTTGCATTGTTATATTCAGAGAATAAACAGCTTTCTGTAGATATATAATTTGTCTATTCCATTTTTGGCTTCGGTTGGGGTCTTTTTAAAAAATAGGAAAACTCTTTACAGAAAATTTTACTCACAAATAAATACATGTAAAGATATATACAAAGTATTGTAACTTACATTGTCAGAATTTGGCAGCTAAGGAGTTTTAATTATAAAATGCAATGCTTTTAAGAAAACACACAGCCAAAAAGCGAATAAAAAACTGCCGTTCAGAGAAACCTTTTCAATGTATTAGGATAGCCAGAGAGAGAGAGGGAGAGAACGAAAGAAAAGGAAAGGGACAGACAATGAGGGAAGAAGCATTGTAATGGATACAAACAGAAAGACACTTCAACTGTGGAAAAGGGTGTACTATTACAGAAAAAAATGACAAGAAAAAGAGATCAAAAGAGGGAGAGAGAGAGACATAGAGAGAGGGGGGAGGGGTGGTACAGCCAAATGGGAAAGCGTATAATATAAGACTTCGTGATGCAAAATTCTATATGGCGACGCCTATTTACATTAGGCGGCAATATTTTGTAGAAAAATAAGGATTTCTTTCCCATGTCATAGGTTAAACATTACCTTGTCAACAGAGGGATGAGCCGTTTGTGAGGTGTCCGTATTTCAAACAGACATTATACGTCTGAGACAAAAAATGTAACAATATTCACTTTGTCTACTGGTAATCATAAAAGGCCATTTAGCAAGCACACACCTACTCACACTATATTCATACTGAAAAAATGACGATCCAACTTTGACATTTGGGAAAGTGACAAAGGTT
Organism: Heliocidaris tuberculata; assembly: GCA_025618425.1. Lineage (NCBI taxonomy): Eukaryota > Metazoa > Echinodermata > Echinoidea > Camarodonta > Echinometridae > Heliocidaris > Heliocidaris tuberculata. Next base: position 12,394,335 of record CM046852.1, read on the forward strand.
ATGATCGATTTAAAAAAAAAAATTATTTTATTTATTTTTATTTATTTATTTATTCCTTTTTTTTTTCTTTTTTTTTTTCTTTTTTTTTTTTTTTGGGGGGGGGACATCTTTCTCTTTTCTACAGAAGCGTCGGACACAAAAAAACGGACAACAATGACAATGCTCAATGCATATACTATACCAACTTGAAGGTATGAGAATGATAAATTTTCTTGCTAAAGCTATTAATCAAACCTACTGAGGATGTATTGGTATGAAAGCTATATTTGATGTTTTCAAGCAACTAGCTTAATGGTTTGTATGAACAAAATTTTTACCCAAATTTTAAGTCTAACTGCAGTCTATATGTTACTGCTATTTTGAACTTGATTTTACTGTGTAATGTGCAATTCAGTTTATGCTGTGAGATATGTTATAAAATAAACCACATTTCGCTGAATTTTGAATTAAATTGAGTATTGTGTTCTATAATTGCATAATGTCTCTAATTTGTTTTTTTTTTTTTTTGTTTTGTTTTTTTTTTTTTTGTTGCTTTTTTCAAATCAAACATGTTTTGTTCAGAGGCTTAGTGTGTTTTCAAATCACAAAATTATGTTGGCTCTCCTGGAAAGATGAAATGAGGGTTTACTCTTGTCTGATTTGTTGGGATTCCTCTTCTATTCAAGATTTACGTAAAACAAAGAATTTGGAATTGGTGCGTAATGCGATCTCTCCTGAGAAGAACTCTCCCAAAGAACAGTAATAACCTTCAAACTCCAGCCCACTAATGACTGTTCTCACATGTCTCAGTTGGTTTGTGTAGAGATCAATACTCACATGATCATCCTTCCTCCATCCAATCAGGATGCTATCATCATGCAGGACAGCAGGATATCCATAGTAACCCTCCTTTGTGACGTCATATTTCACTGTACCTTGCTGATCGATCACTCGAACAGTGTGTCCATCACTAACAACCAGGATGTTACTGTGATTCATAGTACATATCTCGTGGGGACTAAAGCCATGGCAGGGGATCTCCCTAATAGGTGCGACACCCTGTGGTGTGAACACCCGTATTGTATTAGCAAGAAAATACCCAATATAGATGTTGTCACATTTGTCAACATCCATGCTACCACAGTCATTAATATTATTCATCTCAAAGTCCTTGCTATAAAGTTTCTTCCAGTCCGAGGAGTAGAGAAAGATCTTCTCATGGAAAGCACGTACAACATAGCGACCATCAGATAAGACAGACACACCCCACACTTTTACGTCCTTCAGCATTTTTTTATGTGAACCACTGACAGTGAACTCCTCGATACCACCATCATGATACCCAACTAACATCTTACCATACTTTGTTACAGCGATGCTACGAGAATGCCCTTTAGAAGTGTTAAAGTCGGCTACCTTTTCAAGTACCCAGTCGTTCACGTTTAAAATCCCTATATTATGTTCATCGTCAAGAATGCATCGGGTAAATGTTAAGCATTCCGCTCGAATTGTAACCTGTTTTGGTTTTGATTCATCAGGATCGTCCCTATCTAACATATCCTGTAATTCTCTACAAAGATTGTTATGTACTACCAACGCCTCACCATCAAGTAGTGCTCTTACACCGTTACCAACCAACTCACATGCACTATTTAGACTACTTATTAAATCATCTCCATTCTTCCGGTGCCTGCATAGTTCTTCTGTTAGTTTTCTTTTCATCTCTTTGCACTGACCGAGCAGAGCATCTCTCTTCGCATTCAATTGGAGGAGTGTCTCGTCGAATGCCTTGTTGATATCAGCTTCTCTCTCGGCAAAGATGGCTTCTAACTTCGCACTCTGCTCTCGGACCATCTTTGTGTAAGACTTGACTCTCTCCATTTTCTCCATTCCTCTTTTCTGGAGTGATGCAATCTCGTCCTTCATGTTCTTCTTGAAGTCTTCCACTTCTTGAACAACGTGATCTGATCCGTTGTGGTCGAGGATTCCGCATCTAATACAGATAGCAACCTTACAGGATGTACACACCCATAACCTCTCTTCTCCTGGATGCTTATGACACATCTGTTTGACTTTTACCTTTCCGCTCGTGATATCTCCCAGACTCACCACTTCGTGATTGGTCGTTTTCTTGAACTTCGAGTGTGCCTCCAGACAAGTTTGGCATAGGTAATCCCCACATCTCTGGCAATATTGTACTGCTGCGGATCTGGCTTCTGGGTCACACAGAGTACAAATCGTCATGGTTGTCTTCAAGTTTCCGATTATGGACTTGGGAGGGACATTGGTTTTCAGACTAGACACGCCTCCTGCAGTTAATCGAGTGGTCTTAGAGCAGAGTGGACAGGATAATTCGTTCGTCTTCTTTAGCAAGTTTTGAAGATGTTTCAGACATTTCTCACAGAATGAATGAGTGCAGGAGAGTTGTTTTGGTTCTTTAAGAAGGTTGAGGCACAAGCAACACTTGAGACCTTGGATTAGTACTGAAGCCTCTGCAGACATGATGTCAGTCTAGGGCAATGAAAGAAAATGTCAATCTTAGCTAGGCTCCTGAACAAAAAAGGGTAATTATTATTGAGAGGGAATGCAGTAACATATTGAATATATCACAGCAAGATACGGGGTAAACAAATGTTTTTGATATCGGCTTCCTATGGGCATGATGGAAAGTAACTAACGATTCGGTAATGTATGTGTTTTATTTTTTATTTTTTTTTTTCATTTCATTTCATTTGTTATTTATTTGCTTTAAAAACACATATAAAAATACAAAAATATATAAATATATGCACGTGCAAGAAAACACACACAAACAGAGCAATATGTACAGTCTTCTAGAAATAGGCACTATGTATTATCTTTTTTAATCAGCAAAATAAAGGGTAACATGAATAAGAAATTGCACCACAAAAACCGCCCAGTCACTTTGCTCCCTCGCTTGTAGATATTTATGAAACTTTGGCTGCCAATCCCTGTGTGAGAGCATTAAAATCATTTTCACGTAATTTCATATTTTCTGAATTTAACGCGTAAAAAATCTTATTTGAATTTTCAAGCTGATAAGTTTGTGCAGCGAGGGGGGGGGGGGGCGCAAATTTGTTTTGGGGGCCCATGGCGCCATAATTCATAGATACGCCACTGCTTAACAATGACTATAAATAATAATAACATTAATTTTGTTTACCCAGGGAAGCCTCATCAGCCTCAATACTGTTCTTCCTAAGGGCCTGCAATTATTATTACCCCGGCTATCGCCAGGTACCCATTTACACCTGGGTCGAGAGGAATAAACGTGGGTAAAACATCTTGTCCAAGGATGTAAGCACCCAGCGAGGATCGAACCCAGAACCTCTCGTATGAGAGTCAAGAGCCTTCCCCAATACACCACAGCGTTCCCACTGTGAACGTCATTCGTAAGTAATGGTCCATCGGATTTTTTCCTGGATTTCCAACGTCTGTTTCTTCGTAATCCGTGTGCTTTCAATTAATTCGACAATAATTTTCTTTAAAGGCTAGTCACATTTAACGTTAAACACTCATTCCCAAACCCATTAGTTTAGTGACGGGTCAGACTTTTTAAGACGGCTGTAGTCAGGGGTATCGATCCGTGTTCATGATTTGGGGGGGGGGGGGTGAACGGCGAGGGAGCGAAGCGACCGAGCGGGGGAGGGTGTGGGAAGGGGAATACCCTCCCCCCTAACACACCAGGGACTTTTTCGAAAATCTGTCCATAAAACTTGCATTTTAGAGCATCCATAAATGGTTTTCTGTGTGATTAAATGTCGTTTAAAGTCACGGAAAAAACAACAAATTATTAATAATCATGATAAGATTTTAAAATATGTGTGTTATAAATTATTTGTAATGATTCAGGAAAAAGAAGGAAGATAGATAGTTTGTTGTTCAGTGCTCTAAGAAGAAGTTTTATTATACAAGGAACAAAAGTGATAATTCCAGAGTTGAGGTTTCAAAACTTATCTTCGGCTTATAGCCATATAGGTGACCATAATTATGACCCATATTGACCCCAATCGCATGCGCATGATATATGTTTCAATCCCAACATTTTATTATCAAAAAGATTGATAAAAACCGATGGAACATTAGATAACTTAGAGAGAGAGAGAGAGAGAGAGAGAGAGAAAGAGAGAGAGTAGCAGTTTTGAAAACTTCATTTTTTTTTTAATTGACACGGATGAGTTTTTAACCGAACTTACATATTTTGTAATATCAGTTGAGTACATGTAAGTAATAAACAGGTGATATAATAGCACTTTAGATAAATTGTTATCGACGGAACCACGGGCGTAAACGGGGGAGGGGGGAGGGGGGATGGCCATTCATGGACAACAAAGCCACCCCTCCCTAATGAAAAGAAGGAATGCACGGATCTACGCCAATGGACGGAATCCCTATAATAACATTGCTAGCGAGCGAATTTTCTTCGATATTTTCGCATTGAAATTATGGCCTTTCTTATTTCCTTACTTCTAATGATTAAAGTATGTGATGGCTTTTCAAGATCAAAGATAATGAGTTTGGATAATTATTCGGTTTAAGTTAATATATCATAATCCTTATTTATTTTATCCAAAAATATGGGGGGGGGGATATATACCCTCATCCCCCGGGATCGACACCCATGGCTGTAGTTCTACGTCATAAATGCTCATCCTCTTGCGCCTATTGTAAATTATCGAACGGGGGGGGGGGGGGGTCCTCTATATTTGATGTAAACATAATATCCTTACATCTCCATTTAGCGGTTGATTTGGGAAAAAAGCATAGGAGCTCAACATTTGTTTTTCTACATGCAAAACAATTTCAAAACTGATCCAAAAAAGAGGAATATTTGCCATTTCTTGAACAAGAATTTGGTCTTTCTGTGATGATATTTGCACCGCAGAGCTTATATACATAATACGGCTATATTCGTTTTCTATAATGATTCCTATCTAACCCTTTCTGAAGTTTCTCCAGCAATTTCCGTGCAAGCAGTAAATGAACTTACCTTTGTTTTAGATTCAATATTAAGCCAGCCAGCACGCCTGCTCTCCGTTCGATACAAATATCAGTCTCTTCAGTACATGTTCCAGTTTAAATAATGTTCAGTGCTTAGATATGAGGTTTTTCTTTACTTCCCCTTCGAATAAAAAAGTAGCTTTTTTTTTTTTTGTACAAAATGACAGGGGTGAGCTGCTGGCGGTATTTTTCATAGGGAGGTGTCTAAGCTAGGCCGTAGGGCCGACATATGCTTCGTTTCCTAATCAAACATTTAATGGTTTGGGGGCTAGTAGGTAGGATGGATAGTAGGTAGATTGGGCCTGTCTCAGCGAAATTTCCAGGTCATTAGTAGATTACTGAATCAGACAGGGGGTCCTCATGTTTTTAAAATTCCACTCTCTCTTTTTCTTTTCTTCCTCCTTCCCCCTGTCCCATCTTTTCTGGTTTGTCCGGGAGGGGGGGGGGGGATGGTGGCTTCTCCCCATCCACCCTTTACAAATTATAGTTACAAATACAGTGTGACACATCAATGCCAAGGCAACATTTCCGTTTGCACGTAAACCTTGAAACAATAGGGTTTGACTAAAGGTTTCCGCTTTGGAAATGTCAGTGAGCTAGGGAGAGGGAGCCAGTAAAATTAAAGTTTAACAGGACACCTATATACATCATGTAACATGTAGCAAATAACACCCATTCCTGCACTATTCCATGCTACATCATGTACATGTAGAATGGAATAGTGCAGGAATGGGTGTTATTTGTTTCTTCACTATTTACGCAGTGTGAATGATTAAGGTTGTGCGATTTTATTTTATTTTTTTAATTTTTCTTCATTATAAAGTTTTCCCTTTATTTTTTTTTTCTGATTAACACATCACATTTTTAAGAGAAATGCTCAGCATAGGGCAAGAACACGGTGGACTAAGCACATGTTCCGCTACCTCTCGAAACTTCACTAATAATTCTGACCGATATGTCCTTCTATTTTGAGCAACAAACCTAGTAAACTCCGAACATATCGACGGTATGGGCACGCAAACTAGACAACAAAAGAAGAAAGAGTTTGGTTGAAATGGAGGATGTGACAGCATTTGGGGCCGAAGAAAATACAGTTGACAAAGGTCTCTACGGGAGCTTCTTTTGTTTTATTATTTTGAAGTTGATCCATATCCTTTTCTCGAATTGCTCCGTGAAAACTGTATCAATAAAACATATATGAAAGCATCATAAATACATGTGTATAATAACAACACTGATCATTATCCATCCTATCTTCAAACATGAATTCAACATTTCTTGTCATGCTTGTGACAAGTATTTTAAGTAAATGAAAGACCTAACAGCTTGACATAATCAGCATATCATTTGTTATTATTATAACTAATTACTATTTAAAACTAAGTGACTCAATGTGTTTAAATTATAGATTGACCTATAGCTGACATACATGGTGTGACCTTCCTTGTCATCCACCTTGACATTCAACTCCCACAATCAAAGTCTGAATCTTCTTGTTTCAGTTAACTAATTATTTCAAAGCCAATATCATAAATGAATCTTTTATACATGATAAGCCATCATCATCAAAAATCATAGCATACAAAATAAGTTGATATAGACTTGACCTCATTTTTAACTATACATGTAATGAACTATGTGTGTATGTATACATAACATACATGGAAATGTACAATGTTAGGTAATCTACATGTACAATTGTTGAATCAAGAGCCAAAATAAACTTAACTAATTTGCACTTCTAACATACAATATTTCATGAAATATAGAATGTATATGAATATGATGAACTAACCTCTTTGCCTCCTTTATGTATAAAAATAATAAACCTAATAAAGCTGATTCCAATCTCAAACTCTGTTAGATTTTTTAGTCAATGATTGAATGTAAGCAATGTCTTGGGTTGGACACAAGTTGGCGCTATGTCAGTAAAAGACCTTGCAAACCCTGAGTGATTTTTTTTCCCAATGGTCTTTATTTTGATTTCACTCAATAATACATGGATTTTTTTTCATTTACAAAATTATTTTCATTGAATTACATAACAGAAATACAATAAAAATCACAACTAAAATATTTCAGTGACTTACATGATCATATGAACAATAGAAGATAAGGCTTGACACACTGAAATACATTACCAGAAATACAATTAATCATCACTAAAACTGTTGCAATGAATTAAACATGTTAAACATCAGAGAAAAAAAAAACCTTAACATTTTTTTGTAAGAAAAAAAATTGAGTGAAATCTTTCTTCTTTACCAAAAACCTACCCCTTTGACCTCCCCTAACCCCCACCCTCCTTAAAAAAAAAAAAAAACAAACAAAACAAAAAAACAGCCGCAACACACACACACAGACACACGACGCTACACACACATTCACAAATCCTCTCTTTCAACCCCCTCTCTCCCTCTCTCTCTCTCCTTACTCCTGGATATCGCCCCCAGTCCTGCCATTTCGGTGCAATCTCTCCCATTTTAACAAATGCTTATATATAACCTATTCCTTTTAATAGCTATTGCTTTTTCTTCATTTTGATATTCTAACAATATTTGAAAACATCTTTCTTGAGTAGGAACTCTCCCCTCTGACCTTGTCTTGAAAATAATATATTTCATTAAGAAAATCACAGTATTGCAAAATTTAATTTCAGGGTCGGATCCAGTAATTCCCACGTGTATTTCTTTCCACTCTGCCTTCCGAAGATTTGCTAAAACTAGTTTTTCAGTAACTATTTGCCATAAGGCCTTTACATCACGACAAACCCAAAATAGGTGTTCGTATGATTCCGGTTTATGCTTGCAGAATGAACAGCAGTTGTTATCAACAAACCCAAATTTGAAAAGATGTTCATTGGTGTATATTGCACCATGGAGTAATTTATACTGAAATTCCCTGACTTTCGGTAAAATTGTTGTAGTTCTAAGTCTTATGAATATTTGTGAAATATTTTCTGAAAAATCAAAATGGTTGTGACCATCTTTTATTCGTAAAGTATACAGGTGCTGGAGATTTGTTACAAAGTTTTCGTAAACCTTTCTAGATGGTACAATCTTTCAGTAAAATAACTTTTCCAAAAATCTTCAAAGAAATATTATAATTGTCTACGTCATTTGAGCATAAATCCTGGAAGTTCCCTTTATATTTTTCGCTTTTCAAAACGACATCATTTATCTTCCAAATTTCCATAATATTTTCAGCACTCAAACCCATTCTGTGAAAAGAATTTATTGTTTTCACCTGTTCTCTCTCAAGAATGTGATCGACTAGGTAAATATTCTTTTTAAACAAATCTTCATCAAAAATCATTTTACCTCTCAAAAGGTAGTTTTTATTATTAAAAATAATTGGATTGACTTTTCCTGCAAAATTCCTATTTTCCTCAATATCTTGCCAAGCCTTTAAATCTCTAAATAAAACTGCGGGGCTTTCAGATTCAATAACTTAATATCATAATTACAAAGCGAGATAAACCTTCCACCCACTTTTCTAAAGATGTAATCAAAATAAAGTTTCCAGCCCATATTTGTTTCCCCATAAAGTAATCGTTTTAACCACATTACCCTTTGGGTTTTCACAAATAAATCAAAATCTATCATCCTTAAGCCACCATCCCTGTAGTCTTGATAACACATATCTCTTTTAATTCTGTCTTTTCCATTCCATATGAAATCAAAGTAAATTTTCTTAATTTCTATTCCTACCCACCTTGGAACAACTAATGACGACGAAACGTAGTTTAATTTTGACAAGGCATATGTTTTGAGCAAATGTACATTCCCCATCACTGTTAAATCTCTCTGTTTCCACCACCCCAAAAGTCTTTTAATTCTACTCAAAATTTCTTTATAATTCAAATCTTCCATTCTCATTGCATCCAGGCAAAAATATACGCCTAAAATCTTCATTTCCGTTACAATATTACCGAAAGGTAATGTTCCCGACTCTCTTCTATTTTTACCTATTCTCATTACATTGGTTTTTTTCAATGTTAACCTTTAAACCACTTAATTTATAGAAAGCTAGGAATATGTCATGTATTCTTTTAATCGATGATTCATTCCTTACAAACAATGTCATGTCATCGGCATACAAAATTTGTCGAATTTCAGAATTATCGAATTCCACTCCTTTAATAGCACTATCATTTCTAAGGGCATGAGCCATAGTTTCTATAACTAGCAAAAACAAATACGGTGAAAGCGGGTCCCCCTGCCTTACCCCTCTCTTAATATAAAAATAACCTGTAGAGAAGCCTCCATTCATAACGCAACTACTAATTCCATTATACATGGTTTTAACCCAAGAACAAAAATACTGTCCAAACCCAAATAATTCCAATGCTTTGAAAAGAAATTTGTGTGAGACAGAGTCAAAAGCCTTTTAAAAATCGACTGCTATAAGGAAAATGTCTTCCTCACAATGGTTATTACAGTGAAAAATTACATCATCTATCAAACGTATAGCTTCACCATATCGTCGATGGGCTGATAAAACCTCGTATCTCAAATTTTTGTGAAAATGATTTTTTTAAATAAATGTGATGTTTAAAGTGTAATTCATCTCCTGATAACCCCAGGAGTTGCATATCTTTAAAAAAAAAAAAAATTAAATATCTCTTCAAAAACCTTGTATCTCAACTTTTTATTCCACTTTGGTCTAGTGCGCGAACCTCGTAACTCCATTTCCTGCCTTCTAAATTATTTTTAATGCATTTTAACCACTTCATATAATCCAAATTATTAACAAACATTGTTTAAGGTTCAAATAAAATTGCCTACACACATGGTTTCTTGAAATGAAGATTATTTTTTTCATTTTACTAAAATTTTCAGGGTTTGTGAGATACGAGGTTTTAACAGCCCATGAACATCATGTATGCTTGGTGGATAAAACCTTGTATCTCATTTTTGGGGTGAAATCACCCTTTTGCAGGTTAAAATTACTCTTTTTGTTCATGAATGTGAAGTGTAAGGTGTAATTTATCTTCTAATAGTCATAATAAAGCATGGTGAGTTGCATATCCTTATAAAATATCAAAATTCATCATTTGTACAAAAACCTCGTATCTTTTTTTATGATTTTTTTTTTTTTTTTGGTGCCAAAACCTTGTAACTCATTTTACCCGCTTCATAATCATCTACTGCACATTCCAACCACCTCATATTGATTTAATTATCAAACACAGTATTTAGTACAAATAACATAGAATATTCACATATTTTTTTTAAATAAGAATGTTTTTTCGCTCTCCTGAAAATTTAGTTTTTTTGAGATACGAGGTTTTATCAGCCCATCGACGATATGTCTACCATTTATATAGCCTACTTGATCAGCAGAAATAACATCATTCAGGACGTCCTTTATTCGTTTTGCCATAACCTTTGATATTATCTTATAGTCGATGTTCAACAGCGTAATTGGTCTATAATTGTTAGCATATAAAGGATCCTTACCGTCTTTTTCAATTAATGTTATGACACCTTGTTTCTGAGAAGTCGATAAACAACCTTTTTCAAATGCTTCATTGAAAACATCAACCAGTAACCCTCCTAACTGCGGCCAAAATGTGAGATAAAATTCTACTGTAAACCCATCATTACCAGGGGATTTATTAATTGTTATACTTGTTAGTGCTTTGAAACATTCTTCTCTGATAATTTTTCCTTAACATGTGTTCTTACTTTCGACGCTTAGGCGCGGTAAATATTTACAAAACATACTATCATCTTTTAAATCAGCCTCCACATCTAACTTTTCTGAATACAAATTTTTATAAAAGCCTCTCAGTATTTGCAATATTGTTTTCATGTTGATAAGCAATGCTGACACACACACACACACACACACACACACATATATATATATATATATATATATATATATATACTGTACATGCATACAATCAATTAGTCAAAGGTACAAAAGCATTTATGTGATAAAACTAGGTATACAATCTCTATCACATCTTGAAGGAAATATCGAAAATAATGTGATAAATCACCAATATATCATATTATCAATATCAAAGGAGAAAAAATAAATTTTTCAATCAACTTTCACTATAGAGGAGAAAAAGTATGTAGTAGGAGACACTACTGATTTATACAACTTGCTCTCCACGACACGGACACCTGTTAAGCTTTTAAACCGCACTTAGCGCTATCGCGTAACTTGCCGGGTAAGTACCCAGAAAAAAGGGTCACTTGCGAACGTGTATTGCACGTACGTGAACGACAACCAACGCAAACGGACTATACATGGAGGAAAATCCTTGCGATGGATATCATTTTCGGGCTTGTTTTAGATAAATAACTGCCTACAAAACTGACTTCGTTCCTTGTGTATGCCGTCGGAGATAGGAACGACGTTCAAATGAAAATTCAGATGTATTTGTTTCTTTTCTAAAGGCTTCATTTGCACAAATGAGGGTGTTTTAGGCGAGTGGTCAGAGGATGAAAATTGCGTGGACCCCCTCCCCCCCCCCCCCCTCTCTCTCTCTCTGCATGTGTAGCTCCTTTCTAAAAAAAACAAACAAACAAACAAACAAACAAAACAAAAAACAAATGAAGATAAAGTTGAAGTTATATAAACTGTATGTATGAATCAGAGACATCTTTAGGTGTGGTATGTTCATGAAAAATAAAAAAGGTGGTGTATTTTTCTTCCGATTCTTCTCCTCATCATCTTGACCTCGTCACTTTAAAGAAAAAAAAATGTTCTTCTTCTTTGTCTTCTTTATCTTTATCATCTATTTTTCTTCTTCTCCTCCTCTTCATTTTCCTTTTTTTCATCTTCTCTATAATTCCTCCCTCTCCAATTCCAATTCAGACCTTCTAACCTCCTCCTCCTCCTCTCAGCTTTATTATTATTATTATTATTATTATTATTATTATTATTATTATTATTATTATTATTATTATGATTATTGTTGTTATTATTATCGTTATTATTATTATTATTATTATTATTGTTATTATTATCATTATTATTATTTATTATTATTATTTTTATTATTATTATTATTATTATTATCATTATATGTACTGAAACATGTGCTGAAAAAGAAATCAGAAAAAGAATGGAAATGTAATAAAGCAGAAAGTAAATAATACAAACAAAGAGAAAAGATGACTTACCAAAGGAATTTTTGAAGTTCATTTCAAAATTTGACATTTGTGTAGGTTTAAAAAAGAAATCAGTAAAAAAAAAATAGAAATATAAGAAGCAGAAGGGAAAGAATACAAACAAAAACAAACGATGAATTGTCAAAGGATTTGTTGACGTTTATTGGAAAATGTATACTGTTATGTGTAAGTCAATTTTCACTTTTGTAGTTACCTTTTGTGTCATTTATATATGATAAATGTTCTATTGAGTTGTAAACAATGAATGTAAAATACTAAGGAGGCAAAGAAAAAAAATGTTATTGTTTATATCATCATTATAATTATTATTATTGTCATTATTATTATTATTAATGTTATTATTTCCTCTTCCTCATCTTCGTCCATGCATCTCCTTCCTCCCGTTCATCTACTCCTACGCCCCCTCCTCCTCCTCCTCTTCCTCCTCATCAATAAAATTGCGAAGTGAGGGCGCTCATGAGCCCCGAGCCCCCCCCCCAAAAAAAAAAAAGAAGAAGAAGAAAAAAAAAAGCAGAAGGGGAAAAAAGGCAACCAGTCTTCGGAAGAAAAGAAGACTATCATATATATATATATATATATATATATATATATATATATATATATATATATATATATAAAGGCATATTGTATGTCCCAAGTCAGCAGGCTTTTCCAGTAAATATATTTCATAACCTTAAAAAAAATTGTATGTGGATAATTCACACATGAAAAGCGTTAAAATCAAGAATATGAACCCTAATGTGCAGGGTAAATTTTTAAGCAGAAGGTAAAAGAAGTTTTTTTGGTTAATTTTTTAAAAGTTTCTTTTTCTTAATTCAATGAAATTCTTCATCCTACCATAATTGCTTTTCCCGTTTGACTGGGTAATTAAGTTATTACGCTTTGTTAGTGATAGTAAATTGATCCACATTAAATTCAATAACACAGAACTAGACGTTAAATAAAAGATACCCTCGGCAAGAATTGAGAAGGACTGAATGATATTTCATGAGAACTTCTGCATCAGCACTAAAATTACTCATAATAAATCTCAAATCAAATATATGGCATATGTACACATAATTGTATTACACTTAAATTGATACTATGTTCATAAACTTATCCATAACATAATAAGAAAATGAAACGACACATATTTAACATTGCATCACTAAAACTACTTACTTTTGCATAGTCATTTTGAGAACAGAAATTTGTCTTAATGGCAGAAATGAATAAATAAATGATAGCATTTTTGGTACCTTATGTATGCAAGTACATATTTCAAATCATTGATAAAACTCTTCAATCCTAAAAGGCCTACAGAAAGGTAGCGGGAAACATATATTTAAAAGAGAAATTGCAGCGATTAAAGTAGTAGTTCTGTTTTCTTAACTCTTGAAGATTTCCTACAAAACAGAAGTCAAAGACAGCATCATATGTTAATAGCTTACATACTGAATCCTATTCAAATTTGACTTATGCCGGAAATGATTTACCTTTGAAATATTTTTTTTTCTTACTAGTCATATTTAGCTCTCAAAATACTGGTTACGTGGGAAACTAAGGATTTTGAAAATTGGGAAATAATTTAGAGCACTGAGTGAGATTATTATAATTTAAAACTTTGCTCAAAATGTTTATTTGTAGTCGTCTTAGTCCTGACATATGTAATTCCTGTGCTTCATTCCCAGAAAAAAGATATGCAAAAATGTGCTCTACCGTGAAAGCCATCAAACCAGAGTGCAAACATTTACTATTACTTTCTGAATTCTTCTTTTGACAGTACCATAGAAAAAATTTACACAGGTTCAGTTGCGAAAAAGCTCCAAGCTTCATTACTGCTTTAGCTACAATATATATTTACACGTGTATGTACAAGGTACAAAAAATAGCAGGCACAACTTCTGGGAATCTCTCTCGCATGTCGAAGTATGAAAATCAGGATCGTGTTGGCAAAGAGTTGTATAAAAATAAGTTGAGCCGTAAATATGGAAAAGATTTACGATAAATTTTTGCTTTTTCTTCCTGATTTTGTAGTAGATTTGTACTGCAAAATGTCAGCTGGGAAAATTAACACATCACCCGACATAATTTGCCAAAACAGAACCATAAAAGGCAATTCTTTGTAAATAAATATTGACATTCACAGCATAGTTACTTCTTGTTGTACAGTTACACGTAATTGAACTCTATTCCAGCTTGGAAAGAAGTTATTAGAAAACAAAACCCTGCCAGAGTACATACACTTGAAATTCGTTCAAAGTACGTCATTGCAACTTCGGTGCGTGGAAATACCAGCAGCTCACGTATCCTTTTATAGACATAGGGTGATCTAAAACTGCTGTCATCAACAGTCAAATCAGCATTGTGCGCTAGAGTGGCCATAAACCCCTAGCTACCACGACACGCTTATTCTAATCTACATTATACAGAAGCGGGAACTTTTACCAGCTCGATGTCATATCTGTCCGCATCCAATATTTGTCACCGCCGTACTTTAACTCTGAGATTTACGCTCTACAGAACCTTTTCGCATAAGACGTGAATATTGTTAATGTCATCAGTGTTGCTGCGTATACCTACTTGTTAAAGTCCAGAAAGTAATTACATAACCTGCTCCGAAACAGTCATATTGCAAGAAAAAATAGTCGAATAAAAGTGAAAGGTAAGTTAACATTTGTAGAACCAAGGAAGAAAATTATTTACCAAAGTGATATAGTCTGTCAGCATGGTCAGTATATGTTTGAACTTGTACTCATTCTTCCTTTCGTTACTCATCCTTTCTTCTTCTTTTTCAACTCATTCTTCATTTTCCAAAATACAGGTACTACTTTGAAAGAAAATGGAAACCATAAAAAGAGCAGCATTTCATAGTATTTGTTAAACTTGTTGTATGCATATATATGAATACATTCATAAAATCATATTTGCTTTTATTAAATCTATACTAGACTACATCATGGCTTCTGATGTTGCAACAGTGATCCAGGGTCTCGAGTGTTCCTTGTGTTTCAAGCTACCAGAAGAACCTAAGCTTCTGTCTTGCACTCATTCATTCTGTGTGAAATGCCTTCAACATCTGCACAACTGTCAGGGAAACGGCACTGAACTTTTATGCCCGTTGTGTCGTCATATCACCCTAATTTGCAACAAAGACGTTTCCAGTCTTAGAATAAATGTCCCTCTGAAGGACTTGGTCGGAGATGTGAAGACAACCAGGAAGATATGTACTGTCTGTGACCCGGAAGCTAAATCTTCAGCAGTGTACTATTGCCAGGAGTGTGATGAATACATGTGCGATGAGTGTCTGGAAGGTCATGATGGGTTCAGAAAGAATGCAAGTCACGTGGTAGTCAGCATGGATGACATCAAGAGAGGGAAGGTGAAAGTCGAGCAGATCTGCGATAAGCATCCAGGGGAAGTGAGGTTATGGGTGTGTACATCCTGTAAGGTTTCTATTTGCTTTAGATGTCGAATGCTCCGCCATAACGGATCAGATCACGTGGTTCAAGAAGTGGAAGACTTCAAAAAGAACATTAAGGATGAGATTGATTCTCTCATAAAAAGAGGGATGGAGAAAATGGAGAAAATTAAATCGTACACAAAGGTCGTCCAAGAGCAGACTTCAGAGGTTGAATCCATCATTGCCCAGAGAGAAGCTGATATCAACAAGGAATTCGACGAGAAGCTCCTCCAGTTGAACGCAGAGAAACATGCTCTACTCGATCAGTGCAAAGAACAGAAAAGCAAACTAACAGAAGAACTTTGCAAACATATTAAGAATGGAGATGAGTTGATAACAAGTCTAAATAGTGCATGCGAGTTGGTTGGTAACGGTGTAAGAGCATTGCTTGAGGGCGATGCATTGGTAGTACACAGCAATCTCTGTAGAGAATTACAGCATATGTTAGATAGGGGTGATCCTGAGATATCAAAACTAAAACAGGTTACAAGTCAAGCAGAAGGCTTTACATTTTCTCCATGTAGGCTAGATGATGGACATTATCTAGGGGTGATAAACACAAAAGACTGGATACTTGAAACGGTAGTCGAATTGAACACTTCTAAGATGTGTCCTCGTACCATGGCGCCAACAAAGTATGGTAAGATGTTAGTTGGGTATGGTGATAGTTGTATCAAGGAGTTCACAGTCAGTGGTTCACATAAAACAGTGCTCAAGGACGTGAAAGTGCAGGGTGTGTCTGTCTTATCTGATGGTCGCTATGTTGTACGTGATTGGGATGAGATGATCTCGCTCTATTCCTTTGACTGGAATAAACTCGATATAGCAGAGTTTGAAATGGGATATAGTTTTGACAGTGGTGGTATTGATGTTGACAAATGTAACAACATCTATGTTGGGTATTATCATGATAAGATGATACGAGTGTACACACCAGAGGGTGGGCAACCGATTAGGGAGATCCCCTGCCATGGATATAGTCCCTTTGTGATATGTACATTGAATCACAGTAATATGTTGGTTGTTAAAAATGCATCCACTGTTCGAGTGATCGACCAGCAGGGTACAGTGAAACATGCCCTCACAAAAGAGGGTCTCTCTGCGGGTCCTGCGGTCCTGTGTGATGATAGCATCCTGATTGGATGGTGGAAGGGTGGTCTTGTGAGTATTGGTCTCTACACTAACCAACTCAGACATGTGAGAACAGTCTTTAGTGGTTTGGAGTCTAAAAGTAAATCCTGGAATTTGAAAGAGTTCTCATCCGGGGAGATCGCATTTTGCACAAGATCCAAATTCTGTGTCTTACGTTACTCGTAGATATTATCCTTTTTCTTTTTTTTACCGGAAGAACAATCCCGACTAGTCAAACAGAAATAAACCCATATTATTTCCAAAAGAGCCTTGAAACTATGTAATTTAATATCACACTAAGTCAATGATTAAATCATACTTCAACTAAGAAAGTTCAAGACGATTCAAAACACAATTTCATCTGCCTCTGAGTCTGCACTGAATCATGTTATTCCCCTCGGTTGGTGCCTTATAATGTGAACATGCTATATATATATATATATATATATATATATATATATATATTCATATTACCAAAAGGTGTTGATTCAACCTTAGCCTAAACAATTGCAAGGAAGTAGCATATACAACAGCTTTGGCAACTCTCGTGGAAATAATTATAATTATGAGAAATGAAAATGAGAGAATAATGGTTGCGTAGCTGAAATCATAGTTCCCCAGAGCTGTCCTCCCTTTTTGAAATTTTTGCACAGGTTGAAAAAATGTCTCCGGGAATCGAACCCGGGTTGTTGGCTTAGAACGCCAATGCCTTGACCACTAGACCACGGAGACGGGCCAGTGATGGTCCGCAGAAAGCATTTGTTAAGGACGTGACAGTGATGGATGTGTCTGTCTTATCTGATTGTCGCTACGTTGTACGTGATTGGGATAATAAGATCCTTCTCTACTCCACTGACTGGAACAAACTTTATACCAAACAGTTTGAGATGAAGGTTCTTGGTGACTGTCGTGGCATGGATATTGACAAATGTAACAACATCTATGTTGGGTATTATAATGCTCAGACAATAAGTTTGTTTACGCCAGTGGGTGGGGCACCGATTAGGAAGGTCCCCTGCCATTACTATAGTAAACATAATATGTACAATGAATCACAGTAACATGCTGGTTGTTAAAGGTGGATCCACTGTTCAAGTGATCGATCAGCATGGTACAGTGAAACATGACGTCACAGAGGAGGGTTACGGTGCACGTCCTGCTGTCCTGTATGATGATAGCATCCTGATTGGATGGAAGAAGGATGGTCTTGTGAGTATTGATCTCTGTACACAAACCAACTGAGACATCTGAGAACAGTCATTAGTGGGCTGGAGTGCTCAAGTGTTTACTGGGATATGAGAGAGTTCTCATCAGTGGAGATCGCGTTTTGCGCCGAATCCAAATTCAATGTATTATACGTAAATGTTAGTTATCAAACTATTTGGAAAAAGCGAGGCCAACAAATTTAGGCAGATAAATTCACTTTTTATTTCCAAGAGAGACCTTGAAATTAATAGTGTCATTTAAAAACACAATAATCCACTGATCAAAACATGCTTTGCAAGAAATTTCTAGACAT
Organism: Heliocidaris tuberculata; assembly: GCA_025618425.1. Lineage (NCBI taxonomy): Eukaryota > Metazoa > Echinodermata > Echinoidea > Camarodonta > Echinometridae > Heliocidaris > Heliocidaris tuberculata. The sequence goes on from CM046852.1 coordinate 12,412,585, forward strand.
TATGCATTTTTAAACATCATACTCAATTTAATGATAATAATATTTTAAAAAAAGAATCAGTACAAAACGGTTTATCTGACATGTCTCAAAGCATAAACTGAATTGCCCATTACAGGGTCAAATAAAATTCAAAATGCAAGTTACATGAATTGCACATAAAATAAAAGTTGGTATAAAAAGTTGTTTATACTAACAATTATACTAATTAAACATTCAATATAACTTGTATACTAATACATCCTTAATAGGTATTGTTAATAGTTGTAGCAATTATTCTTATATATATCCCAGTTGATGGTATGGACTGTCTGTTATCTTTGCTGTGCGTCATATATATTGAGTATGCTATTGAAAACTACTGTCAACAAATCCCTGCATTAAACCATTGATATTTTTTTAAATATCAAATTTCGATAGTCATTTTCCCAGTTTTTTTTTTTCTCTCTCTCTCCGGCCCTCTCTTTTTATCTCTCTCTCTCTCTCTCTCTCTCTCTTCTTTTCTTCTTTACTAAATTTTCAACAGTTCACATGTCTTTCTGTTTTATACAAATCGTTTTCATTACAAGTTTCTTCCCTCATTTTCTGTCCCTCTTTCTGCTTTGTTTTCTTTTCTGTGATGTCTTTATACTTAGAAAATGTTTCCCTGAACGCCAGGTTTATTACTAAGTGTAGTGTGTTTTCTTAAAAGCAATATATTTTACCATGAAAATGTTCAGCTGCCACTTTCAGACCAGGTATAGGGCTATACCATGTTTGGCATATATCTTTTCATGTATTTCTATGTGAGTAAAGTTGTTCGGTAGGAGTTTTCTAATGTTAAAATCGTTTCAATTATATATGTTTATATATATATATATATATATATATATATATATATATATATATATATATACACGTACCTTTTAAAAAACGGGATGTGCTTTTCATCAGATATGTGGCCTTTGAGTTGTTTTTTCTTACTTTTTGTACTTTGTGGTTCTTAAATGTGTCGTTATTTATAAGTTTTATATTTTTGATGTAGTTATCATGTATTGTTATTTTCTTTCATAAAGATCCCCTCATACTACAAATAACTGATAGCCCGCTTACTTTTTAAAAGTTTCATAGTAATCATAATAATGTTCTATTTCCAATCCCCCTTCTTAACCCTTTCAGCATCAATTTTCATATCTCTGATTCTTATTTCTATAAAAGCATGCGTCATATTTTTCTCCCTTCTCTGATCCTTGTTTACTCCCCCCCCCCCCTCCTGTCTCACTCTCTTTGTCTTTATTCACACACGAATAAAACAAAGTCACTTTCTTAAGAAATTCCGTTCACTGTGTGAAATGGATTGGTGAATATACTACATCTTATTCTAAGACTTTTTAATGTACATATACATGTACCTGCCTTTATGCTAGGTTTTCAAAAAGAATTAATATTTCAATTCAAATAACTCAAAAAATCCTGGTTTCAACTGAGTTAAGAATCAAGGTATGTACATGTATTACTAACTTTTTTTAGACGCAGTTTTGTGTCGAATCTCATTATATCATCTTGTAGGGAGACAAAGATGACATTTTTATCAGAGCAGTATGTTTATGTTGATTGTTGTACGAATACGATTATACATTATTACATATAAATATGATACATTTGAGACATTTATCCGTAAGTTGTTGCTTTGTGAACAAAACAGTGTTGGATCCTTTACAAATTCTCTCATCTCGTTCAGTAAGTTATTTCATTTATAGAGTATTATTCTAATGTTGAATATCCACCATCACTTGTATGACAAGATTACCTAACTTCATTTAAGTACACCTCTTCATTATTATAATAAATAAATTAATTAATTGATTAATTAATTGATTACTTAAAAAGGAATAATTTGATTTGATTGTGATTCCTGTATATACAGATTTTCAAAATCATTTTCGGTGATCCAATATTTGTTCCGGGGACCTTTAATTTGGCTTAGGGTAAGGGTTAGATAAAGTGTTCAGTCCATGTTTGAAATTATTTAGTGTTATGTGTTGACGGGGGGGGGGGGGGGGGGGGGGAGGGGGCAACTGTCGCCAGAACTTATGTTGTACATTTGCCTTCCTTTCTAAATAGCTTTGTGACATTGCTGACAATATATTAATGAAACGTTATAGATTTGACATCCTAAAACATACCAGCTCTTAAGAATAACACATAAATAGCTAACCCGTGCTTAATTGTCTGTTAAGTTATTTTTTATTATTCTCTATGGTCTTGGTAAGGAAACTGAATGTGAGTGCTGTTTGTGATCGATCGAACAGTGGATCGATTTACTGATGTTACTAACATGAACATTTTCAACATATATCCTTATTTTAGTCCAGCTTATACTTTTCGGTAATTTAACCTGATCGCGCCGTTGTTTTATGTTCGAAATGTATTAAATTTAGGACGGACACTTACAAAGATAGTCCCCTAATATCTGGAATTGCAGTATGGAACCAACTTGAAACTTCTATCAAAATGTTGCCTACTTTAAACAGTTTCAAATACACTCTAAAAGCTCTGTTATTTGCAGAGGAGATGAAAGCTGTGAACTATATGGGGATATTATGCATAGCAACTTCTTTGGTATATGTGTTGTTGATTCATTATTTTTCCCCTCATTTTGATGTGTGGTTATCATCCATATTTTAATTTGATTATTTCACAGTTTTCAATGCTAATAATCTTCAATTTAAAATTCGATTCAAAAATTCTTGTAAATAGTCAATGAATATTACTGAATGATTACTTAACTAATGAGGATACCGATTAATGTGTATTATACGTGTTTATGCTTGTGTATTTATATATATTGATTATTGTTGATGTTATTTGTTTTATTGTTACCAGACAGGGCCTCATGGAAGACCACCAAATTGGTGATATGAGTCACCCTGTATAAATATCATAAATAAATAAATGAATAAATAAATAAATAAATAAATAAATAAATAAATAAATAAATAAGAAGAATTAAAAGTAGCATAACAATACGACGAGTATGGAATAATTTTTATGTGAAATGATGTAGAGAAAGAGAATAGCACCGGATAAATAGAGAGGGGGGGGGGGGGGAGATGGGGAGGGGAAGATGATGGTGAGAGAGAGAGAGGGGGGGAGGCACTGCAGGGAGAGAGAAGAAAAGGGAGGTGACAAATATTATTCTCATACACTGTGTGTTTTGAAGATAATGTGTGTGTTAAAAAAAAATATATAAATTCTGTTATAATCAAGGATTGATGTCGCGCAGGAAGATGAATGATAGAAGTTTACACAAAGTAAGAAGACAACCTTATATCATTCGAACGATACCTGAAATACACGAGACACCTCCTCCCCTCTATTCTCCGCCACGCCCCTTAACATGTCTATGTCGGGGGGGGGGGGGGGGGTAGTCTGCAAGCACAGACCCTTATTTGACACTTTATCAGAAAATCAATGTGACTTGAGAGGAGCCTAGATAAGCTACCTTCTGGTCGTGTCAATAAAGTACATGGCCTATGATAGTCTTACAGTGCAGACACTCTTTTACGACTGACCAGGGTTTGTGTCTGCAAACTAAAGGGAGGAGTGCTGATCGTTCAATGAACACCTAGTATGGTAGTGGATCCTATTTCCGAACACTTTTCAGAAAATCAACGATAGCAAATAAAATATCAAACGAATATCTGACAAACTTACATAATGAATGCTTAAAGTCCTACAGAAAAAGAATTTGGTGGAATGTGAAAAAGACAATCAACATTGGTAATAAGACGATCTGTGTGAAAGCAGAAAAATATGAAAAACAGGATGATGAAAGTTTGAAAGAAATCAGACAAGGACTAAGAAAGTTATGGATGTTTGAAAAATGAGATCACTACATCTATGCGAATCTCAAATTGGCAATTTGGTGAGTCAATTGTGACATTTTTGTGGACAACTACCCCATTTGTCGTACACAAAAATATCATTAATTTGCGGTTTTCTTCAAGGCGCTTTTACCCTCGGGGCAGTACTAAATATATATTGGAGATAGCATATTGTTATAGGTCCTCATGAATAAAAAGATCCTACTGAGTAAAGCATTTTGAAAAAAAGTGACATTTTAGGCATTTTGTGTGTTTGAGCGAATGGGGGAGTTGTCCACAGCTACATCACAGTGACATTACCTATTAGGCCAATTTGAAATTCCCATATGCATAGTGATTACAACTTTCAAAAAATCATAACTTTCTTATTGCTTGTCCGATTTTGTTCAAACTTTCACCAATCTGCTTCTCTGATTTTTCCTCTTTCTTTCAAAGCAACTTGCTATTAAGGTTGGATTCTCCTTTAATACGATATATGCTCAAGTTCCCCTTCTCCAACCACACACTCTCTCTCTCCCTATTGCTGTTTTTTTCTCTCTATTTTCCTTCCCCCATTTCTCTCCACCCCTTCTCTCCCTCTCTCTCTATTTCTCTTTCTCTCTCTCTCTCTCTCTCTCTCTCTTCCTCCTGCTTTGTTTTCTCTGTCCCTTACACACCCCTTCTCTCCCTCTTCTTCTCTAATTAAGTCTTTCACTTTAATCATACTCCTACAACTGAACCAAAAATTTAAAAAAAATCATACATACCCTTGAATTCATTTTTGGCATTTTTAATATAAATCTCTCTTTTCTGTGATAGTTATGGTATCAAATGGTCTGTTGTACATGATGGAAATCTACTCAGAAAACCCACAAAACTGCTAAATGAACAAGCCATTCCTCCCTTTTTAGGTAAAAATCTCTACAAAAAAACCTGATTTGTTGTTTATATTGTCTTGTTTGAAACCAGATTTTAACCACTTTGCATACACATGCCTTACTCTTCACATCCCTACTATATGGTCTTCTTTCTGCATAAAACTTGCACACACGTATGTTTAAAGGGAAATCCAACCTTATTAGCAAGTTGCTTTGAAAGAAAGAGGAAAAATCAGAGAAGCAGATTGGTGAAAGTTTGAATGAAATCAGACAAGCAATAAGAAAGTTATGAATTTTTGAAAGTTGTAATCACTATGCATATGGGAATTTCAAATTGGCCGAATAGGCAATGTCACTGTTGTCTTTAATTTCTAAGTAACACCATTAGATGCATTCTAATAACAATGTATAATGAATTTCATTTATTTTTTCCCCTAATTTTTGTACTTGAATAGAAAGCTCAAATTTAATATCAAAACAATATATCTGCTTCAAGCCTCAAAACCTAATACTGATGACATGATGACCATTGCAGTACAGTAAGTTCATGGGTAAGTTTAAAGCTTAAAAAAAATTATTCTCGTACATTGCCTTGCACATTCTCTATTATTTTTCTGATTTTTATAATTGTATAGTTGTGTGGTTATTGTAAACGATTTTTTAAAAATTTAGACAAATGTTAAAGGGAACAGACATAGGCAATACATTTTTATTTCATAAAATTCTTCAGTGCAGCTATGTGGCACAACGATGTCAATAACAATATTGGATTATTCCAATGGTGCACATGTCAATATATGTACACTATATATATATATATATATATGAAGAGCTTGATTCAAAAAGGAGCTAAATCCATTTTTGACCGAAAATATGCGCATCTCAGACATGGGAATCAAATGCGTCATATTGCATTTAAAAATATTTTTTGGAAAGTTGAAAAAATTTTGTTACAAATTTAGGTTTAATTCCAAAAGGAGCTAAATCCAAAACGGTCTCATTCCAAAAGGAGCTAATTTCAATATGGGCATTTAGGATTTGTTCAGTTAACCACATTCCCTATTAAAAGCTGTGTAATAAGATTTTTAAGCACATGTTGTGGCTACCAGTCTACATCGTCAGTGCAAAATTTTGACATAATTGACAGAGTTTTAATATTTTAATGAATATTTTTGGATTTAGCTCCTTTTGGAATGAAACATCGAAAAATCCCCGTCTTTAGAAAAGATTAAAAAATGTTTTTTTTTTTTTTTAATTTTCAACAAATAAACATCAGAAAAGATGTAAAATGTACTCTGCTATCAATATTAATGAGTTTCCTGTTAAATTCTCATTGTTAAACGTCTTTAAATGTGCAGAAGTAGATATTTGTCTAAGGTTTCATTCCAAAAGGAGCTAAATCCATGGAAATTAAAATCATAAAAATTTCTTAAAAATTGAAATTAATTGCTAGATTTTTAAAAACATGATTGAATTAATCTAAGACAGTTTTTGCAAACCCTGCAGTTATTTCCACAAAAAGGAAGTCAGTGAGGAGGAACAATGAATCTAGCTATGCAAATTATTTCTGTCATTCAATTCAGTTGATTTCGCACATTTTATATATATATATATATATATATATATATATATATATATATATATATATATATACATATATATAAGCCTGTACAAGTTTTTTTAGGAGGGGGTCCGCACCTTAAGAAGAGAGAGAGAGATGTGTGCGCGAAGCGCGAAGTCCCTTGCGGCCGGGGTCCAGGGCCCGCTTGAAGGGCAGTCCAAACTTGGTGATAAGATGATTTGTGTGAAAGCAGAAAAATAAGGAAAACAGGATGGTGAAAGTTTGAAAGAAATCGGACAAGGAATAAGAAAGTAATTGATGTTTGAAAAATGAGATCACTACATCTATGCGAATCTCAAATTGGCAATTTGGAGATTCGATTGTGACATTTATGTGGACAACTCTCCCATTTGTCGTACACAAAAATATCATTAATTTGCGGTTTTCTTTGAGGCGCTTTTACCCTTGGGGCAGTACTCAAAATATATTTGATATAGCATGTTGTTACAGGTCCTCATGAAAGAAAAAGATCCTACTGAGTAATACATTTTGAAAAAAAATGAGATTTTAGTCATTTTGCGTGTTGGAGCGAATGGGGGAGTTGTCCACAGCTACATCACAGTGACATTACCTATTCGGCCAATTTGAAATTCCCATATGTGTAGTGATTACAACTTTCAAAAATTCATAACTTTCTGTTTGCTTGTCCGATTTCGTTCAAACTTTCACCGATCTGCTTCTCTGATTTTTCCTCTTTCTTTCAAAGCAACTTGCTATTATTAAAGGTTGGATTTCCCTTTAAGGGCCCTGGAAGCTCAGGGGGTTTAAATGCTCGCTGGTGCAATCTCTTCCTTATTTCAGAGCATTTTACCCCAAATTTCTGACCAATACATCATAAATGATTTTACTTCTAAAACTTCAAAATCATGGGGAGACCGGCTCACATGAACATTGTAGTTCATAACTTTATTGGATATAAAAGTCGAACAAAGGAAAAGAATATACTAGTTACTATTACTATATTACTTGGAGTCCATCGTAACTAACAGCCAGGGGCATTGCTAGAACATTTTGAATGGGGGGGGGGGGGTTGTGATACCTAAATTTGCCGACAAAAATGCTGCACCCTAATCCCCCACACAAATAATAATAAAAGAAAATCACAGATGTAGAGTTCTTGATCATACGCGCCCATTTTTCTCAAGGAGGGGGCTGACGCCTTTTGCCCGAATATCAACTTTTCAATTTCTAAATGTTTGCGAGCGAAGCGAGCGAGCAATTAAAAAAAAAAAGCTTTTCGTAGTGAAAATGTACAGAAGTTACATACACAAGTTACATAATATTATTATCTGAGAACCTTGCTACCCAAATATTGGATATTCCGGCACCTCGCTGCCCGAATATCAATATCGGAACTTTGAACATTCTCCTTGAGGGAGGGGGGAGGGGGGGGGGGGGCTGCAGCTCATTGCCGAAGGGGGACGCCTTCTTCCCGAATATTGACATTCCAGTGTTCTTGCGAGCGAGCGAAGCGAGCCAGCAAACTTTAAAAAAAAACTTTTCTTGGTGGAAATGTACAGAAGTTACATACACAAGTAACATAATATTATTAACTGGGAACCTTGCTTCCCAAATATTTGGATATTCTAGCACCTTGCTGCCTGAATATGAATATCGGAACTTTGAAAATCCGCGGGGCGGGGGAGGGGGTCTACAGCCCATTGCCGAAGGGGGATTCCTTTTGCCCGAATATTAAAATTCCAGTGTTCTTGCGAGCGAGCGAAGCGAGAGTACAAAAAAATTGCCAGTTTTTCCTTCTTTTTCTTCCCTTCCCTTTTCTTTTCTTCCTTTTTTTCTTTTTGTTTTCCTTTACTTTCCCTTTTCTTTTTTCTTTTCTTTTTTCTTCCACTTTCTCTTTTCGCCTTTTCCCTTTCTCTTTCCTCTTCCCTCTTTTTTTTTCTTTTAATGTTTGCAAATTTTCTTAGCTCTATTCAACCACAAAAATGAACCCCCCCTTTTTTTTCCTAAGGGAGGGGGGTGGTGGTTAGCGCGCACCCCGCGAACCCCTAGTTTGTACGGTAGTGATATATATATATATATATATATATATATATATATATATAATTGTGAGAAATGAAAATGAGAGAATAATGTTATTTCCTTACAATTATATATATATATATATAATATATATATATATATATATATATATATATATATATATATAATATATATAAATAAATATATATATATATATATATATATATATATAATATATATATATAATATTTATATATTTATATATATATATATATATATATATATATATATATATATATATATATATATATATACATACATATTTTGACATACTATCTAGAACTTTCCTGGAAAATCAAATATGATTTGATCAATGGCTTTATCTGTTTTGAAATAATGTACTCTCAAGGTCTCTGTTGAAAACCAAAGTGAATTTTATCTGTACAATTATTTTGGCATCGTTTTTTCAGAATTTTGTGATATCAAGCATTTACGTAAGACATAGAATTTCGAATGGTTGCAAAATGCAATCTCTCCTGATGAGAACTCTTTCAAAGCTCCAAATGGACTGTAACACGTCAAACCACTAATGACTGTTCTCACATGTTTCAGTTGGTTTGTGTACAGATCAATACTCACAAGACCATCCTTCCTCCATCCAATCAGGATGCTGTCTTCAAGCAGGACAGCGGGACGTGCATAGTAACCCCCTTTTGTGACGTCATGTTCTACAGTACCATGCTGATCGATCACTCGAACAGTGACTCGATTACTAACAACGAGCATGCTACTGTGATTCATTGTACACATGGCGTACGGACGAAAGCCATGGCAGGGGATCTCCCTAATCGGTGCCCCACCCTCTGGTGTGAACACACTTATAGTGTTAGCAATACAATACCCAACATAGATGTTGTTACATTTGTCAACATCCATGCTACCATAGTCTTCACGAGTTTTCATCTCAAACTCTTTGGTATCAAGCTTGTTCCAGTCATTGGAGTATAGAGAGAGATCTTCTCCTCGTTATTACGAACAACATAGCGGCCATCAGATAAGGCAGACACACCCCAGACGTTCAAGTCCTTGAGCACTGTTTTATGTGAACCACTGACTGTGAACTCCTTGATACCACTATCGCCATAACCAACTAACATCTTACCATACTTTGTTGGAGCCATGGTACGAGGACACATCTTAGAAGTGTTCAATTCGACTACCGTTTCAAGTATCCAGACTTTTGTGCTTATGACCCCTAGATAATGTCCATCACCTAGCCTACATGGAGAAAATGTAAAGCCTTCTGCTTGACTTGTAACATGTTTTGCTTTTGATATCTCAGGATCACCCATTTCTAACATATCCTGCAAATCTCTACACAGATTGCCATGTACAACCAATGCCTCGCCCTCAAGCAATGTTATTACACCGTTACCAACCAACTCACACGCACTATTTAGACTAGTCATCAACTCATCTCCATTCCTACTATGTTTGCAAAGTTCTTCTGTTAGTTTCATTTTCTGTTCTTTGCACTGATCGAGTAGAGCATGTTTCTCTGCGTTCAACTGGAGGAGCTTCTCGTCGAATTCCTTGTTGATATCAACTTCTCTCTCGGCAATGATGGCTTCAACCTCTGAAGTCTGCTCTCGGACTACGTTTGTGTACGATTTAATTCTCTCAATTTTCTCCATCCCTCTTTTCACGAGTGATTCAATCTTATCCTGCATGTTCTTCTTGAAGTCTTCCACTTCTTGAACCACGTGATCTGATACGGTGTGGTCGATCATATGGCATCTGAAGCAAACAGAAACCTTACAGGATGTACACACCCATGACCTCTCTTCTCCCGGATGCTGATGGCAGATCTGCTTGACTTTCACCTTCCCGCTCTTGATGTCATCCATGCTGACTACCACGTGACTTGCATACTTTCTGAACCCACCATGACCTTTCAGACACGCATCACACATGTACTCATCACACTCCTGGCAGTAGTACACTGCTGAAGATTTAGCTTCTGGGTCACAGACAGTACATATCTTCTTGGTTGTCTTGACATCTCTGATCAAGGACTTCAGAGGAAAATTTGTTTTAAGATTGGACACGTCTTTGTTGCCAATTAGGGTGATATGAAGACACAACGGGCATAAGAGTTCAGTGCCGTTTCCTTGAGAGTTGTGCAGATGTTGAAGGCATTTCTCACAGAATGAATGAGTGCAAGACAGAAGCTTTGGTTCTTCTAGAAGGTTGAAGCACAAGGAACACTCAATGCCCTTGATCACTGTTGCAACATCAGAAGCCATGGTGTCGTCTAATATAGATTGAATAAAAACAATAGGATTTCATGAAATGTACTGATATAAATATATTTCAAGTGTTTTGAAAAATACTGTGATATGCTGCCCTTTTCATCATGGTTTCCTTCTTTTTTTTATAGTCGTACCTGTAGTTTAGAAAATGAAGAATGTGCTTTAAAAAGAAGAAGGAAGAATGAATACAAAATCAAAACGTATACAGACAGACTATATTTCCCTTCGGTAAATATATTTCATTAGTTCAACAAATGTTAACTTACTTTTCACCTTTTATTCGACGGTTACGGTGCAGGTCTTGGTCGAAGGTATCCTCGAATCCGAAGTGTTATGTGGTTACTTTCTGATCTTTAACTCGTAGGTATACGTAGCAATACTGATGGTATTAACAGTCGTCACGTCTTATGCGAAAGCGTTCTATACAGCCTAGATATCAGCCTTAAATTACGGTGGTGACAAAAAACGGATGCGGATAGATATGGTATCGAACTGGTAAAAGTCCCCGCTTCTGTATAATGTAGATTAGAATAAGTGTGGCGTGATAGCTAGGGGTTTACGGCTAGTCAAGCGCACAGTGCTGATTTGACTGTCGATGACAGCAGTTTTAGATCACGCAGTGTCTATAAAATAATACGTGAGCTACTGGTATTTCCACGCACCGAAGTTACAATGACGTACTTTGAACGAATTTCATGTGTTTGTACTCTGGCAGGGTTAAAAACAAAAACTAAACAAAACAAAAACAAAGTATTTCGTTTTTTAAAAACTTCTTTTTAAGCTGGAATAGAGTTCAATTACGTATAACTGTACAACGAGAAGTAACTAGGCTGTGAATGTCAATATTTGCATCTTTTATAGTATATATAATTTTTAATAAGATGTGCAACAATTGTCTTCAGGATCTTTAATCTTTATCCGAATTCTAATTTGGATTTGCCAGACAAGTGCATACCACTGCTGCTAATGCTACTACTACTACTACTACTACTACTACTACTACCATTAATGTTTAAAATAGAAGTTTAGAATTGAAATTTGATTGGCAACAATATCTTACCTTGACTTTCCAAATGAACGCATGCAAAACGTGGGCAGTGGCAAAAAAAAAAAAAAAATCAATATATTCCACGTCATCTATGATTATATGTGTCTATTTTACTTATCTCAATTTGTTATCCAATTAAAGATGCAAGGTGCAATGTTGTTTGCGTCCCAACAGAGAAAATTAGCAACATAATTTATATTGTGTGTCTTTTAGTGATGATCCGATATTATTTTTGTAAAATAAAACATTCACATAGAAATGCCTTTTGTAGTCCTATTTTGGCAAATTATGTCAGATGATAGCAGTTGTGTTAATTTCTTGTCTGTCTGTCTGTCTCTGTCTCTGTCTCTGTCTCTCTCTCTCTCTTTCTCTCTCTGCCACTCCATTTCTCCTTAGCCATCTCTTTCTTGTCATCATTTCACATGAAAGAAAGGATTCCATACTAGTCGTATTCTTATTCTACTTTTATTCCTTTTCAATACATTGTTGAATGTTGTTTAAACTATAAACGACCATACGATCAATTCCTGATTTTTTTTAATTTTTTTTTTATTTTATAGCTGTGTGGTTATTGTAAACATTTTTTTTTAAATTTATACAAATATTTAAGGGAAGCAGACATAGGCAATACATTTATATTTCACAGGCAAAAGCTAAACTTAGCTGAACTAAAAATAAGAATTTGTGTTTAAAATTGTCATGATTGTTGCGGTAGTGAAGGTTGTGATCGATCACAAATTGCACTCACATTCAGTTTTCTAAACATAGACATAGAGAATAAAGGGGGGGGGAATGTAATTTTACGGATAATTTTGATCTTAGTAAGTGCAATCGATCACAAGTTGGTCGTTTATGTGTCATTTATAAAAGCTGGTATGTTTTAGGATGACAAATCAATAACGGTTCATGGATTTATTTTTAGCAATGTCAAAGTAGGGGGAAACAAGTTTACTGACAAAGAAATACATACATGTATATAAATATACAAAACATATTGTAGCTTTACATTGTCTGAAAGTGGCAGCTGAAAAGTTTCATGATAAACTATTTTTCTTTTAAAGATAACGTAGAGTTCTGGTCATGCAATTATATTGTGAAAGAAACTGTCTCAAAGGAACCGGAAAAGGTTGACCATGTCTACATAAGAATTGTTTTAGACTGTGTTGTTTTGTAATCATCAAAATAGATAAGAAATTGACACAATCTCACTAAAAAGCACATGCACTTCACACTGAAATGGGTATATGGGACTACACACATAAGTGGCATGAATGTTCGGCCCGAACATTCCAGCTATTTCTAGTCATATTTGGAATATAAGAGCATTTGAAGAGCAATCCTTTTCAGGGGATGTTTCTACTACGATGTTCTTCCAAACTGATATAAAAGGAATGAGAAAGCTCACAAATTATTTTTCACCTTTTCCAGAACTCAAGATTTCCTTTAAGAAAACACATTGCACCTAGTCAATAAAATATGGCGCTTAGACAAACCTTTATCTATGTATAAAGACAGCAAAAGAAAGAGAGGTAGGGGGCGAAATAAAAGAAAACAAAGCATAAAGAGGAACAGAAAAATTGAAGGAAGAAACGTGTAATGAAAACGATTAGTAAACAGAAAGGTACGTGAACTGCGGAAAATGTACCATAGAAGAAAAGACGAGAGAAAGATATCAAAAGAGAGGGCGGGGGGGGGGGGGGGGGGGGGGGGGAGAGAGTGAGAGAGATGATAGAACCAAACGGGAAAGCTTATAATAATAGCCTTCGTGATGCAAAGTGTAAGCATAATTTGAAATCCAAATTATATACTGCTGCGCCCATTTACACTAGGCGCCAATATTAACCTTAAGTAGGCTTTTGACAAACGGTCGGGACAGCTTGTATCTAACGTTAGACCTAAAAATGCTCATTTTCCTTTCCCTCATGTATGGTATGACATGGAAAAAGTTGTCGCTAATCCACAAAAGACCTATTGTAAGGAAGTCTCAAAGGAAAAGCTGTTTGGAGTAGGCTCCAGGGTTATTTCAAATAGCCTTCGAACTTGTATGGATTTGACCTGCAGAGCGGCCCAAATAGCGAAGGCAGGCTAGCTTTCACCTTCGGGCCCGTCCGTGCGTGAGCCGCAGCGTGCAGGCCTGGCTGGGGTGCAGGCATCAATTTCAGGGCCGTATAAGTGTGTGACTGCCTACATGTAATTTTTAACAAGTGAATGCAAGGTTATTGGTAAACTGGATTTGGCATTGGAATTAAAACATGATTTGTTAGATGAACCGGTATCTACTTCCGAATTTTCAGTTATTATAATGCTTTTATACCACATTACAAAATTAGCTAAGGACGCGCATATGCCGCGCGTACGCAGGTGTAGGCTTTTGATATGTTTTTCCCCTTTTTGACCATTTAGAGATACCATAACTTTCCCTCTCCAAATTAACGCGACAGTCACACATACCCGACCGTGTGAGATGAACTGGATTTCCTTTCTTATGATACGTTACCTTTCTGCGAGAAAATAAATTTGTATTTTTCAAGCTAAAAATTACCTTGTTATCAGTGAAATGGTCGTTTATCAGTTATCCGTAATACTTATATACTCCTGCGGCTTATACAAAAATGTAACAGTAATCCCTGGAAATCATAAGTGAAATTCAAGTTGTTTCTGTCTAATTTGTTTGTATCGCTCTTTACAGACACTTTGATATCTAGTATTTCTTACATAAGATATATAATTTGGATTCGGCGCAAAATGCGATCTCCCCTGATGAGAACTCCCTCACAGTGAATTGACCACCACTCCTCAGCCCAATGACTGTTCTCACGTGTTTCAGTTGGTTTGTGTAAAGATCAATACTCACAAGACCAGCCTTCCACCATCCAATCAGGATGCTATCATCATACAGGACAGCGGGGCACGCAAAGAAACCCTCTTTTGTGACGTCATGTTTCACCGTACCCTGCTGATCGATCACTCGAACATAGGTTATAGTATCACCAACAACCAGCATGTTGCTATGATTCATTGTACATATACTATAGGGCTCAAACCCATGGCAGGGGATCTGCTTAATCAATGCCCAACCCTCGGGTGTGAACACACGTATCGTCTTAGCATTATAACACCCAGCATAGATGTTGTTACATTTGTCAACATCCATGCCACCAAAGCCATCACTAGCCTTCATCCCAAACTGATTGGTATCTAGTTTGTTCCAGTCATTGGAATAGAGCGAGATTTTCCCACTCCAATCACGTAATACATAGCGGCCATCAGACAAGACGGACACACGCCTCGTATTCACGCCCTTTAGAACTATTTTACTTTGACCACTGACAGTGAACTCCTCGATATCACCATCCTCATATCCAACTAACATCTTACTATACTTTGCTGAGGCCATGGAAACTGGTCTAGTCCCTGATGTTGGAAACTCGTCTACCTTTGAAAGCATCCATTCTTTTACGGTTATCATTCCGAGATTATGTTTATCATCAAGCCTACATCGGGTGAATTTAACACCTTCTGCTTGAAATACAACCTGATTAGTTTTAGATACATCAGGATCCTCCCTATCTAACATATCTTGTAATTCTCTACAGAGATTGCTATGTACTACCAACGCCTCACCCTCAAGCAGTGCTCTCATACCATTACCAACCAACTCACATGCACTATTTAGACCAGCTATTAACTCATCTCCATTTTTACCATGTTGGGAAATTTCTTCTGTAAGTTTTCTTTTCTTCTCTTTGCACTGATCGAGTAAAGCATTTTTCTCAGCTTTCAACTGGAAGAGTTTATCGTCGAATGCCTCGTTGATATCAGCTTCTCTCTCAGCAATAATGGCTTCAACCTTTGAAGTCTGCTCTCGGACTACCTTTTTGTAAGATTTAATTCTCTCCATTTTCTCCATACCCCTTTTCTGGAAAGATTCAATCTCATCCTGCATTTTCTTCTTGAAGTCGTCCACTTCTTCAACCACGTGATCTAATCCGTTGTGGTGGAGCATTCGGCATCTAAAGCAGATAGACACCTTACAGGATGTACACACCCATAACCTCTCTTCTCCTGGATGCTTATGGCAGATCTGCTTGACTTTCACCTTCCCGCTCTTGATATCATCCACGCTGACTACCACGTGACTTGCATTCTTTCTGAACCCATAATGACCTTCCAGACACTCATCACACATGTACTCATCACACTCCTGACAGTAGTACACTGCCGGTGATTTATCTTCCGGGTCACAGACAGTACATATCTTCCTGGTTGTCTTTACATCTCCGATCAAGGACTTCAGAGGAACATTTGTTTTAAGATTGGACACGTCTTTGTTACCAATTTTGGTGATATGACGACACAACGGGCATAGGAGTTCAGTGCTGTTCCCCTGAGAGTTGTGCAGATGTTGAAGGCATTTCTCACAAAATGAATGAGTGCAAGATAGAAGCTTTGGTTCCTCTAGAAGGTTGAAGCACAAGGAACACTCAAGGCTCTGGATCACTGTTGCAACATCAGAAGCCATGATGTACTCTAATATACAATGTGAATCAATCAAAAAGAACCCAGATTCAACCTTAAATATCGTTCAAATCAGTACATATAATTTTTTATCTTTTACTCACATCGTAGCCCAGCATGTTTCCTTTAATTTTTGACACCTTGGTCAATAAAATCCGACATTGGACAGCTGAACAGCATTATTTTGCTGATTCATGTCAAATTTTCCTCTGCCCAGGTTTTGAAAGAAATGTATGGCTAACCCAAGGTTGGTTGAATGGTCTCAATTCCAGTTCAATGCACTCGCAACTATCGAAAGTAACTCCTGAACACCACTCAGTTCAAGCTTGGGCAAAGGCGAATTTGTCATTCTTTTTAAAATTCGCCTGTGCTTATGTAGTCATTCATGATCGGATTTTGGTGAACAGCCTATCAAATTGAAGAAGATATTGTCAACCACCATACCATTCCATTACATTTCAGGGAATTCACATAGTTTTTAAGATATCGGGGCTTGGATATGGGTTTCCTTCTTATTGACTGGGTTTCCTTCTTATTGACTCACACTGTAGATTGAATAAAAACAAAAAGAGTTTTATGAAATGTATTTATATCATATCAAAAGTTTATCTTATACTATGAAATGGTGCCCTTTTCATGGTTTCTTTTTTTTTTAGATAGTACCTGTAGTTTGGAAAATGAAGAGAAGAAAGGATGAGCAAAAAAAAAAAAAGAAGGAAGAATGAATACAAATTCCAACGTATACAGACCCACTAGGCCTATATTTCACTTTGGTAAATGAATTGCTTTATTAGTTCGACAAAATTAATGTTACCTTACCTTTCACCTTTTATTCGACGATTTTTCTTCTTCTTCTTCTTCTTCTTCTTCTTTGTTTTTTTTTAAATCTTTTTTTCAGTATGACTGTTTCAGATCAGGTACCTGTTCAAGGAATCCTCGTATCCGAAGTGTTAGGTGATTACCCTTTTTTAAATTTAACGCTTAGGTATACGCACTAACACTGATGATATTAACAATATTAATGTCTTGTGCGAAATCATTTTGTACAGCCTAGATCTCAGCGTTAAAGTACGGTGGAGACAAAATAACGGTTGCGAACAGATATGGTTTCGAACTGGTAAAAGTTCCCGCTTCTGTATAATGTAGATTAGAATGATTGTGTCATGATAGCTAGGGGATTTACGGCTACTCTAGCGCACAATGCTGATTTGACTGTTGATGATAGCAGTATACAGGGTTCTCACAAGCAGCCATGCTGGAGGACAAACAATAGCAAACCCGTGCACTAGACCATGACAAAAATGGCATTTCATAGTCTGACGCAGGTTTTTATTGTTTGTCCTCAAGCATGGCTGCTTATGAGAACCCTCTATTAGATCACCTTATGTCTATAAAATGATACGTAAGCTGTTGGTACTGCCACGTACAGAAATTATCACGACGTACTTTGAACGCATTTCAAGTGTTTGTACTTTGGCAGGGTTTAAATCTAAAAAAAAGTCAAAGAATTTTTTTTTTTACAAATAGCTTCTTTTCAAGCTGGAGTAGAGTTCAGTTATGCACTGTACAACGAGAAGTAACTATGCTATGAAAGTCAATATTTGCATCTTTATGAATTATATGGGGGGTGGGGTTATAAGATGTGCAACATTTGTCATTAGGACCTTTAATCTTAATCTAAATTCTAATTTTGATTTGCCAGACAAGAGCATACGACTGCTGATAATACTAGTACTTAGTACCACTACTACTACTACTACTACTACTACTACTACTACTACTACTACTACTACTACTACTACTACTACTACTACTACTACTACTACTACTACTACTACTACTACTACTACTACTAATACTAATACTACTACTACTACCATTTCTCTTTGAAATAGAAGTATAGATTTGAAATTTGATTGGCAGCAATAACATACTGTGACTTTCCAAAGGAACGCATGCAAAATGTGGACAGAGGCAAAAAAAAAAAAAAAAAAAAAAAAAATCAATATATGCTGCGTTATCTATGATTATATGTGTCTATGTTTCTTATCACAAGTTATCAAATTAAAGATGCAAGGGGGCGATGTTGTCTGCGTGCTGACAGGGAAAATTAGCAATATAATTCATATTCTGTGTTTTTAGTGATGATCCCATATTATTTCTGTAAAATAACACATAAACTTATAATTGCCTTAAGGGTGCAAGGCACTAGATACATGTAAAAAAAACTCTGTAAAAGGTAAGGTAATTTCAAAGCTTTAGAATTCAGAAGACTCTTACAGAACGAGTTTACTGAAAGAGAAATACATACAAGTATATAAATATGCAAACATAATGTAGCTTTACATTGTTTGAAAATGGCAGCTGAAAAGTTTCATGATAAACTAATGTGCTTTTAAGAAAACAAATTGCACATAGTCAATAAAAGATGGCGTTTAGATAAGTTTTTTTCTATGTATAAGGACAGTGAAAGAGAGAAAGAGAGAGAGGGGGGGGGGGCAAAAGGAAAGAAAACAACGGAGTAAGAGGGACAGAAAAATGAGGGAAGAAACATCGTAATACAGGGACGGCGCTCCCCCCCCCCCCCCCCACTTTTCGAAGTACCCCAAAAGTGCCCTTTTTATTTCTGAAAAATGCCCTTTTCTCTCTGATAAGTACCCTCTTTACCATTAGAAGTGTTCCTTTCCTTTCTAATAAGTGCCCCTTTTCTCATATGATAATTGGCTCCTTATCTCTAGTAAGTGCCCTTTTCTCCTTCTGATAAATGCAATTTTACTTTGGATAGTGCCCATCTTTAAGTGCCCTTTCCTCCTTCTAATAAATGCCCCTTTTCAAATATAATGATTGCCCCCCCCCTTTCTCCCTTATATGTGCCCTTTTCTCCCTCGACAAGTGCATTCTTAATTCAGATATAGGTGTCCTTTTTCCTTTCTAGTACCTATTTTCCCCTTCTGATAAGATCTCATTTTCAAATCTGATAAGTGCTCCCTCTTTACTTCTGATAAGTGCCCTATTCCTAACTAATATGAGCCCTTTCTCTCCCCTCATTTAATGCCCAAGTTCAAGTTCAAGTTCAAGTTTATTTAAACCAATCAATCATACAATGTTTACAATCATTTGACACAAAGAAATATAACATGAAAGGTTTGGGACCCCAAAGAAGCAGAGCTTGTGAAAAAGGGCCCCTTAGTAAATGAACAAAAACAAAAACAAAACTAACAATGATAAAAAGCATATTTACAATGATAACTAAAGAGTAGATGTGGAATTGACGTAAACACATAGACGTACACACACACACATACCCACACAGGCACTCACCTTACACACCATCACACACACCCCCACACACACCCAAACATACATACATACATGGCTACCCAAAAATCAATTTACGGTATTTTGTAGCCTCTCAAATAGATATTTTCGACATATATGCTTGAATTTAGGCAGTGTTGGAATAGATCTGATGTTGAGCGGTAACTTATTCCATTCTTTAATGCAAACAATTACAAAAGAATTTAGAGCAGTTTGTGTTCTTGCAAACGGTTGGTGGATAAGATTTCTCTGACGTGTATTGTACGTATGGATAGTAGAGTTAGCAATAAATGCATCTTTTAAACACGAATGTTGTTGATCAGATTGTGATTTGTACATAAATATCAAACAGTTCATTTTGACTAATTCATCAAAAGGCAAAAACTGAAGTTGCAAAAATAAAGGAGTACTTGGACTTCTGTAATTCGAATTTGTAATGAATCTGACAACTTTTTTCTGAAGGACTTGTATCTTGTTTATGTGGCTCCTATAAGTATTTCCCCATGCAACATTACAATATATTAAGTGAGGCATAATAATAGCATTATAAAGAGTTACTAAAGTTTGCTGGGGTAAAAAGAACCGTAACTCAAAGATCACACCAACACTCCTCGCAACCTTGGTACACACATTACTGAGGTGATCTTTCCATGATAAATGATCATCTACTGTAACACCAAGAAATCGTACATTTTGACTCAGGTCGATTTGATGACCACCTATTGTGAACGGGTCAATATTGTCAGGAATTTTTTTACCCCTTGATCTGAATACAACATATTGAGTTTTACTAGTATTTAATAAAAGTTTATTGCAACAAAACCATTTAAATACATTGCAAACTTCATTATTCGCTGATGAAATAAGATTATGTATGTCTTTGTGATGAGAAAGTAAGCAAGTATCATCAGCAAAAAGTAAATAAGTAAACAACTGAGATGAATTAACAATATCATTAATGTAAATCGAAAACAATAATGGACCCAGGACTGAGCCTTGAGGTACACCATATTTAACCTTCCTAGATTGTGATTTAACTCCATTGACCACTACATACTGTAATCGATTATGTAAGTAATGCCCATTTTCATCTCTTATAAAAGCCTCTTTCCACCTATGATAAGCACCCTTTCCTCTTCTGATAAGTGCCCCCTTTTATTTATATTTTCCCACTGTTTCTTACAAAATTAGGCATATCTAGCTTCAAAGAATCGGCGCGGCTTTATGTGGTAAAGGTATACTACAACTACAATGTAAGGCAGTGGAGCTGGAGGCAAGAGGGGCACATTGCCCCTCACTCGAATGTACCCATAACTTACACCAAGTATAAGGGCAAAATTTTCTGAGAGTTTTCCCCAAACTCGCTCACTCCTATAGTTTAGACTATTAAACACAACTGCTAATTGGGAAAGCTGAAGCAGAGTCCAGAACCACAATAAAAAGGAAGAAGATGAAGTTGATTACGTATTAATTGACTGTAGGGTAATACATGTACTAATGTCACAAAATGGTCTCTGTTTTTTGTTGTTTTTTTTTTTTTTTTTTGCTATATGTTCACCCTTTGTAAGTGCCCCTTTTTTCTCCAAAAGTGCCCTTTTTGGATGCCCCCCCCACGTAGAAAGACGCTCCGCCGCCCCTGTCGTAATAGAATAGATTAGTAAATAGAAAGCCATGTGAACTGTGAAAAGTACATAACCATATTTTATGAAATTTTCTTTTTAAAAATTGTTAACAAAGAGATGGGTCTTTTATTAGTTATCCGTAATATAGAAAAACTTGTACATCTGATACAAAAAATGTAACAATAATCACAGTGACAATTGGTAACTATAAAAGCTCATTAGATATATCACTAATAAGATCCGTCAAAATTCAATTTCGCAGATATACTGCACAATAATTCACCCACAAACACACACACGCACACACACAGACACGCAACGCACATATATATATATATATATATATATATATATATATGTGTGTGTGTGTGTGTGTGTGTGTGTGGGTGTGCGTGTGTGTGTGTGTGTGTGTGTGTTAAGGCTGCCCCCTTGCCCCCTTCAAACACGCTAGTTGATTTAGTTGGGATCTAGTCACAGGGCCTGAAAGCGTTGCAGTAGTCAAGCGCACGGTGAACATTTCACACTTGGCCATGCTTGGCCCGTTCTATTGATTGCTGGACGTTGACAATGCGGGGTGATTGTGGATGACGGGCAACACTTCTGGTACAAGGCCTTCTGGCATTACGCCCACCGTTCTTAAAAACCGACCCACGGTCCACTTTGATGCGGCCCGCTAAAAATATCAAATAAAAATTCAAAATTAAAACCATTTTAGTTCCCTTTATATGCTATATGTATGGACACTTAATACACCATCACTGTCTATTGGTATGCTACAATTTTCAATGTTTTTGCTCGGTCTCTTCACTCACTCGCAATTAGTCCCTCATATTTACCTTTCAACATAGGCATGCTATCGCATATGATTTGAAAAAAAGAAAGAAAAGAAAACCATGTTAGTAATTACATCAACGAGAACATTTTTTTTTTATTATAATGTATAAATTGGGAAGGGAAGGGGTTTTTTTTGTGTGTGTTTTTTTTTTAAATGGGCCAGGGGCCTGTTTATTTTAATGATTCTCAGTGGCCCGCAGAATAATTTCAGAAGCTTACTTGACATGCATGTCCATGTGCATTATGTCCGCCCTTCATTTGATGCAACTGGTCAGTCTTTAAGATTTGGACCTCAGAATCTGTCTATCTAGGTCATGCGAAAAAAGAAAAAAAATTATGATTACTCATCAAAGAGGGAGCAAATTTAATGAAACCTACTGGTGCTTCATCAGGAAAAGCAGCAGTAGCAGTGTTATAATTAGAATGTTTTCTAACTCGTTCAGCAAACATTTTATTTTTATAAATTCATTTGAAAAATCAAATGCAGATATTAACAGGCATCATTATGATCTGTAGTAAAAATAAACGTAATCAAACTTTATTCGAGCTTGGGAAAACAGAGTAAGAAAATATAACACTTCGATGCCATTTATCCCCACAATGTCTAAAAATAATTTAGAATTTGTTCAAAGTACAATGTGATAACTTTGGTAAGTGTGGAAACCTGAAGCACACGTTTTGTTTCATAGACATGAAGTAATTTAATATCGCTTTTATCACCGGTCACGTCAGGATTGTGTACCATGTAGGCGTATATATACTAATCATGACACAATTATGGTTCAGAAATCAAACAGAAAAGGAGCACAATAGCGTTTCTGTTCGCATTCGTGATTTGTCGCCATTGTTCCTCTTTTGCTCTGTACTAGGCTCTGTATAATATTTTCACCTATTGTGCGTTTAAGTAAAGAAATTATCCATCGTCAGATATGGGAATACTCTGAACCCAAGCCAACCGAAAACCACCTTATTGGAAAAAATCGTCGACTGTTAAAAGGTAAGTTAACATTGTGTGTCTACGAACTACAAAAATAAATTTATAAAAAAAGAGAAAAATCAGTTTAGCTATACAAATTTAATTATTATCTCGTAATTTCTTTCTTGACCTTTCATATTCTTCTTCTTCTTCTTCTTCTTCTTCTTCTTCTTCCTCCTCCTCTTCTTCTTCTTCTTCTTCCTCCTCTTCTTCTTTTTTATTTTCTTCTCCTCCTTCTTCTCCTTCTCCTTCTTCTTCTCCTTCTTCTTCTTCTTCTTCTTCTTCTTCTTCTTCTTCTTCTTCTTCTTCTTCTTCTTCTTTTCTCTGTCGGAGTAAAGTTTTGGGCAAAATCGATTGGTAGGATGCTGGGGGGGGGGGGGGGGGGTCGTTAAGCAAAAATAAGGAAGGATATGATAATGTGTTAGCCAAGATTTTGTTGTTCAAACCTTTCCCTTAAAAGTTATCTCCAACATCCTTACATTTTGCGTAGTCTTGAAATTGGCTGACTACCTGTATTACTGTGTAAGACATGAATGTGATCCATTTTGACATTACTTTGTGGGTTTAGTCAGGGGTGGATCTAGGAGTTCGAATAAGATGGGGCATAAAATGTTTCCCTTCATTCCATCTATTTCAGACGAAATCATGGCCGCTTGTGATGTTACAGTATTGCAATGTCTAAAATGTTCTCTGTGCTTCAACTTGCTAGAAGAACCTAAGCTTCTCTCTTGCACTCATTCATTCTGTAAGAAATGCCTTCAACATCTTCACCATTCTCAAGGAAGAGCCATGAAACTGTCATGTCCCCTCTGTCGTAAGACTACTCGTTTGGGGAGCAAGGGCTTGTCTAGTCTAAAAACCAGTGTTCCTCTGAAGTCCATGATCCATGATCGGAGACGATCATACGGAGACGTAAATACAAGTAAGAAGATGTGTACCGTATGCAGCCCGGAAGCCAAATCCTCAGCGCTGCACTACTGCCAGGAGTGTGATGAGTACATGTGTAATAAGTGTTTGAAAGGTCATGGTAGGTTCAGAAAGAATGCAAGTCACGTGATATTCAGCATGGATGATATCAAAAGCGGGAAGGTGAAAGTCAAGCAGACGTGTCGTAAGCATCCCACAGAGGAGAGGTTATGGGTGTGTACATCCTGCAAGATTTCTTTCTGCTTTAGATGCCGAGTGCTCGAACATACCGGATTGGATCACGTGGTTCATGAAGTGGAAGACTTCAAAAAGAACATGAAGGATGAGATTGAATCTCTCCAGAAAAGAGGGATGGAGAAAATAAAGACAATCAAGTCGTACACAAAGGTGGTCAGAGAGGAGATTGTTAAGGTTGAAGTCATCATGGCCGAGAAAGAAGCTGATATTAAGTTGGCATTCGACGAGACTCTCCTTCACTTGAGCGCGAAGAGAGATCTCTACTAAGTCAGTGCAAAGAGGAGAAAAGGAAACTAACAGATGAATTATGCGAACATGATAGGAATGGAGATGATTTAATAACTAGATTGAATAGTGCATGTGAGTTGGTTGGTAACGGTGTGAGAGCACTGCTTGAGGGTGAGGCATTGGTAGTACATAACAATCTCTGTAGAGAATTACAGGATATGTTAAGTAGGGACGATCCGGATGAATCAAAACCTAAACAAGTTACAAGACGAGCCAAAGATGTAACATTTACCAGATGTAGGCTTGAAGATGAGAATATTCTAGGGATGATAAGCATAAAAACCCACATATTTGGACAGGCAGCCGAGTTTCTTACTTCTAGGGTTCATCCTTCAAGCATGGCCTCGACGAAGTATGGTAAGATGTTAGTTGGGTATTATGATGGTGGAATCGAGGAGTTCACCGTCAGTGGTCCACAGAAAGCTGAAGGTGTGGTGTATATCTGTCTTGTCTGATGGTCGCTATGTTGTACGTAGTTACAATGGTGAGATCTTTCTTTACTCCTCTGACTGGAACAAGATTGATACCAAACAGTTTGAGATGAAGGCTAGATATGACAATGGTGGCATGGATGTTGACAAATGTAACAACATCTATGTTGGGTATTACAATGCTCAGACTATAGATGTGTTTACGCCAGAGGGTGGGGCACCGATTAGGGAGATCCCCTGTCGTGGGTACGCACCTTTTAGATTATGTACAATGAATCATAGTAATATGCTGTTGTGAGAGATGAATCAACTTTTCGAGTGATCGATCAGCAGGGCACAGTGAAATACGACATTACAAAGGAAGGTTACAGGGCACGTCATGCTGTCCTGCATTATGATAGAATCCTGATTGGATGGAAGAAGGACGGTATTGTAAATATTGATCTCTACACTACCAAACTAAAACATGTAAAAACAGTAATTACGGGGTTGAAATGCAGACATATTGACTGGACTTTGGACAAGTTCTCGTCAAGAGAGGTCGCATTTTGTGCCGATTCCAAATTATTTGTCTTATGTAAATGTTAGGAGTTTTTGTTTGTTTGTGTGTTTTGTTTTGTTTTCTTCAGTGCGTTTTATAAGAAAGAAGTCTTCGAAAATATCCTACAAGGTTTTATTTTTCACAATATCGATATGTTTTTTGTTTTTTTCGTTTGAAAATTATGTGTGACAATATTTTACGCTTGGTTGAGAATTGGCTACTCCGGGAAAACTAGCAGTTTGCGTAAAATTGTCTGTCTTGAAATTTATCGAAGTGTATATCAGACATTTACTGCACGTGCTCCCTTATAATTATCAGTATTTTGACTTAGTTATGAGAAATATCATTGTTCCTGTTATCATCAGGGGAGCGTTTCATGAAAGGACTTGTCGGATGTTTTTATCCGACAACTGTCATAAGCTACTGAAATCCTTGCATCTGATTGGCTGAGAGCAAATTTGTCGGATGAAATATCTGACAAGTCCTTTCATGAAACGCTCCCCTGATATCATGATATTGATATTCTGATAATCATAATAAGGGAAAATGCAAAAGCTATCATGCTACATTATTGCATTTTAGCAATTTTTTTTTTTTTTTTTTTTTTTTTTGCTTTTTAAATGATGATGGACTTATTCATGTTTCATTTTTTCTGTTTAAGGCTTACGGTTTATTTACTATCATAGCAACCTCTTATAAGCATATATTTGAGATGATTCTTTGACAATTCTTAGCAAGGTATCACGAAGTACGGTGTCCTTGACAGAATCATTGAAAAATAGTGTTATATTTCGAACAGATAATTACATTAAAAAAAAGAAATCGGTCCTATTCATATGAAATTTGCGAAACAGGAGCCCTAAATGGTATGGAAGCCTGTCCGTCATTATTCATATCATAGACAAATAAATATGTATTTGATATTCAAAAAGACAAGTATATGAAAGGAACCAACACTTAATTGGGCCCATTAATTTGGAATTTCCATAACAGGAGTCGTCAGAAGTTGCAGTCAAAGATTAACCAGCATATGGTGGAATCATCGTACGTTCCTTTTTATTCTGTTATTACAAAATTGCCTAGATCCCGAATAGGTTCATGGACTTATTACAGTTATTGTGCACTTTGCAATTTTGCATATTGCTGTACTTTTCTCTGAAATAAAGAAAGCATTAAAAAAAAAATCATAAATGAGACCTTATTTGTTACGAGAGATAGATAGAGAGAGGGGGAGAGAGAGGGAGAAAGAAAGAGTTGGTTTTCCAATGATAACCTGAGGGTCGAGATAGTGCCATTATTATGGCCCACAGGTCCGAATCCTTCGTTTCAGATTCAAATTCAGATTCAAAATACATTTATTTACTTCTCATAATCAATGTTTTCCTGTAAATACTGTAAATATTATAATGTATGTATCTTGTTATTGGTAAATAAATACAATCATATCATATCATATCAAATTAAACATGAAATGTACATTCACACATACATTTTTCATTTCATTTCATTTATTTTCCATTTTCAACAGAATATAACAACGTAATTACATCATAATTTCATGAACCATTTTTCAACAGAATATAACGTTATTACATCATAAATAATATCATGAATCATTTTCAAAAATATAAAAACAAACGTAAATATATCCTAAATAATATCATGAACAAAATGAATGTAATAACAATAATTTTCATTCAGTGTAATTTTCAAAGATAATTATAATAAATAAATGCTGAAAATGGAGGGGAATGCTAAAAAGCAAAGCTTGTATTTTGCAAACCCCTCAAAAAAATTTCTGTACAATTTATATAGCAAGTATACATTAAAAAAAAAGATAAAAACGCATACACACACACCCTCACACCCCGCATACACCATAAATAATAACTGCAACAGCCCCTCCCCAAAAAAATTAACTTATCGCCACAGAAAAGAAAGAAAAGAAAAAGACGAACAAAAGAAGACGGACAACACCAAAGAGAATAAGGAGAGAGAGAGAGAGAAAAAAAAACACACACACACACGCACACACACACACACAATGGAAATAAACAAACAAAAAACAAACAAAAAACAAACAAAACAAAAGCAAAACAAAAAACAAACAAAAAAAAAAAAAAAAACAAACAAACAAAAAGAACGCTGGCTTATTAGAAGAGAAAGAGGGAAAGATAGATATAGAGAGCATGCGCAGTATTGGGAGCAAAACACGATTTGAAATATGAAGCAAAAATTGAATAAAATCATAGCAGAATGCAGAATGCCGAATTAACAGAGAATTTACCATAAGTCATGGGGGATGATGATGATTCCATCTAAAAGTTATAAGTTTCAATCAGTCAATTTCCTACCAAGAATCAATTTGATTCCCGGTAGGAAACCAAAAGAAAAGTCTTTAGTTGTTTCTTGAATGAGTGTGAACTAGGAGCATCTTTAATATTCGAATTAAGATTATTCCAAAATATTCCAAAATTCCACATACACACCACAATCAATATAATACAAAACAAAAACATAGTGGAACGAGGCGGGGGCCCTAGAAAGCACATGGCTTGTGGTGGGGTCCCCTTTACAATACATATTTACATTTATATCCCTCATCAATAGATAATGCCGATGCCCATGAAGAAAAGTGTGCTTTACCGTGACATCATTCACTGTATAGTGCCCTAACAAATATGCGACCGATCAGTGGTTTTTCATCGATATTGTTAGAAAAGTGCTATCGGTATCGGCCTCATAGAGGAGGTGCCGTGGTCCAGTGGTTTAAGGCGCTTAACTGGAGATGCGAGGATCGGACGTTCGATCCCCGACACGGCACTTATGCCCTTGAGCAAGGCATTTTATCTACATTGCTCTTTTATCGTACATCAAAGAAATGAAGTGCTATACACTCTTAAAATGTTGGGTAAATTTAGTTGGGTAACTGCTGGTTGGTTAAAAATATTCCCAATTCTGGGCTATTATTAAACAACTGGACACTCGAGTGGTGTAACCAATATTGGTCAATACTTTTTACCTAAATATTGGGCATATATTTACCAACAGTATTTGGTAATTATGGGTTGGGTACTTGTTGCCCTGTAGTTGTGTAATTTTGTCACATTTCCTTTGCCAGTTGGGTAAATTTTGTTGGGTAACTGATGGTTGGTTAGAAATTCGCTTTTGCCCAACTTGTGGTAAATATTTTTACCCAATATTGGGGAAAACACTTATATGAATATTCATGAATTTTTAGTAGCGTATGGTTTGGGGTGGCCCGATTTACTAACTGTCACCGAATGCATAAAAAAAATATAAGGGGTATATAAGAGCTTGCACTAGTTTGCACTAACTGGATAGGATAGGACTAGGATAGGATAGGTTAAGATATAGGATAGGATAGCTTAAAATAGGATAGGTTAGGATTGATTAGGTTAAGACCCAGAAGGACGTAACAAGCAGATTTCATTTTTTTTACCTAGGTTGGAGGAAAAAGGAAACAATAAATTGGGCAGCTGAATTTGCCCAACCACATGATATTTGTTACCAAACAGCTGAACAAATAGAGGGTTGGGCAATCCTATTGGGTAAGATTGGTTGGGCAATAATTACCCAACTGAGAATATAACCAACAGTTGGGCAATTGTAGAGTTGGGTAAAATCTAATGGGTCACCAACTGATGGGCAATTTAATTTGCCCAACAACATAGTAAATGGATTGCCCAACGTCAGTTAGGCAAATTTTAAACAAAAGTTGTGTGGACAGTATGTTGCCCAGTGTTGGTTAAAAATTGGGCATTTTTTTGCCCAACTTTTTAAAGAGTGTAGTCATATTGATACCAGGTGTGCATGTGTATTATTTTTTTAAAAAATAATAAAGCACTGTGTAAACCGCGGTACATTTTCATCATTAATTTTTTCAAGATTCGTTGGAGGAATATAAAACAAATACATCTTGCAGTGTTTCGAGCCACTAGTGAAATTATGGATTCCTTGGTTACAGAAATAGCACTATTTTCCTCGGGGCTACGCCCCGTAGGAAATAGTGCTATTCCTGCCTCCTCGGAATCCACAATTTCAACTAGAGGCTTTTAGTGTATGGTACATTTGTTTAATATAATATTATACAACAACTATAACATACCAAAAAAAGAAAAGATAAAAAAAAGAAAAGAAAAATGAACAAATAGAAACAAAACCGCAATATTACGCTACTGACTATATTTCACAAAGTATACATTTTTTTTCAGTACGAATAAATGTATGGAGTGAAGATCATATCATGTTTTAATCTAGTCATTTAAGTTGCAGGAATATATCTGAAATATATCTGAAATGTATTGTTCACCCCTCCCCCCTCATCCTACAGTCCTAATTGATGATAAAATCCTAATAGGGTGGAGGATGGGTGGTTTTTCAGTTGTGGTTTCGTCAGTATTGATCTCTACAAAGACACATAAGAAGAGTCATTAGCGAATTGGATTTGGCTTTGAAGTGAGTTCATCGGGAGAGACTGCTGTCTGCAGTGATTCAGAATTCGAACTTGCGTAAATGCTAAATATCAAACTATTCAGAAAGAGATATCCCAGCAAATCGAACAAAGAAAAAATCACATTGCCAGTCAACAAATGATGAAATCATGCTTAATTTCCGAAAAGGTGGCTATCACTATATCGCTATAACCACTACTCAAAACAACTGAATTAACTGGCTCATTTACTAAAAACATCTGGGCCTCGTCTTCAGTGCTGTAGGACTCGAGTCCGGACTCGGACTCGAGACCGGTCTCGAGTCCCTATTTCTCGGGACTCGGACTCGGACTCGGACTCGAGCCACAAAGACTCGGTCTCGGACTCGGACTCGACCAATGGTGACTCGTGACTCGGGCGAAAATCGTGCCGAGACCGGCAACGAGACCGGCAAATTTTCCATTCTCCGCTTTTAATTTTAGCTCCAAAAAATTACCCTAGGGCACGCCAAAAAAAAAAAAAAAAAAAAAAAAAACCCTGCTATTTTCGCGCACCTTGCTCGATTGAGCGGTATTTTGAACATGAACTTTAAACATCGATCGCTGTAACGGTACGAGAATGTGCCCAAATAGATGATAGACGTTAAGATTAGTCGTTTTATGCTCGTCTGCACTCGTTATACACGTATGACACAGACAAATTGATATTAAGCATTTGGAGATGGATTAATCTATAACACACGTTTCTCCATAGACCCCAGCCTGGGATATCTTGGGCAGTCTCAAACAGAATACTTTTTCCATTTCAGTTGGAAACTTTCTTTTGTTATCCTTTTATTCTGTTGACTTATAATTGATAAAAGATAAAATTATAGGCCTTTGAAATGAACAAATATTAATCTATGTATCTTTTCTTCATTGAGGTATCACAAAAACAATATAGAGTCAACTCTCCATAATTACTGTGGATACAAGCAAAATACTTGGCCTGATAAGGCTTGTTCACATATGAGCCATTTGTTCACACTTGTTCAGTATTTTGGTCATTAAAACTTCTGAAATTCCACCAATACACGAAAGCATCACCGAAAATCTAACCATAGACATTTATCTCAACATTTCCAATTCAATTTTCTTACCTTCTGTCAGAATTTTTAGGGTTAATAGCTGGAAATCTTACTGAACTTCATCTTCTTAAGCACCAAGCGACATATCACGGCGACAAATCACTCTTTGTGAGCAAGCCTTTATAGTTGTCTGCATTCGTGCTAAGAAAAGTTCAATAAATTAAATTCTCTGACAACGGTTTTCAATGAACCAACAACTATTTATGTTATTCAGAGTTCACAGTAAGGCATTTATCATAATAGAAAAATTTGCAATTTAAGATGTTCCCATCGGGACTCGGACTCGGACTCGGACTCGGATGTCCAGGACTCGGGACTCGGATGCCAGGACTCGGACTTGGACTTGGACTCGGACTCGGACTCGGACTCAAGGGACTCGGACTCGGACTCGGACTCGGATGGGATGGACTCGACTACAGCACTGGGCCTCGTCTTAAAAAAAGTTGCGATTAATTTGAATTGATCGCAAGTCCTCCAACCAATCTCAAATTTGAAATCTTGAGTACAGAGTTGCGTTTTATATCACTTGCACATTGTTTGCAATCAATCACAACTCTCTATAAGACGGGGCCCAGGTGTAATTTGCATACCAATACATTTTTGATGAGTGTATTAAGAACATCCTACATTTAAATTGGTAATAAATAAATTGTACTTTATCATGGCTGTCAGTCAAATCAAGTAGGCCTACTGATGATACTCAAGAATTGAGACGTAAGGCTCTAAAAATGGCTGAGTTGCCTTTGGCAAATTCACTAGAATGATATCAAAATTTGACATAATTTCTTACTTTCAGAGAATTATGAATTTTGAGTGTGCACAGTAACTTGTAGTTTTCCTGTAAAAATGTGGTTAAATCGTATCAGTAATATTTTCATAAACCTTTAAAGTTACCTTTAGTTTCTTTGTTGCTCGGCTTTCTTTAGTTTGCAGAACTGCACTTGATGATGCCGGATTACTGGTAGAGATATGTTTTTCATGCTGTGTTTACAATGATCTCTTTTGTAAGAATGCCTGTGAATATTTCTATATTTTACTCTCACCGTATATCTTGCCACTGTATTATTCATGCTTGCTATACAACTCCATTATGATTATTAGTATGTTGCAGTCCTCTTCCTTTCCCTCTACTCCAAGTTCCCTATCCTATTCTCTTCCTCTCTCTGTCTGTCCCTTTCTTCTTTTCCTGTATTAAATTATATTGTATTTGTGTATTCAGGCGTACCCGCTACAAGCATCTGGCTTATTGGGACTGCGCCTTCTTCCATGTAACTTTGCAAGTTCTTGATGTACTGATATCACTGTATATGCATGTAAATTGTACTACTTGAACAGATGTTGAATGTTGTCAAAATCAATGGAAGAAAATTAAAAGGTTAATCTGAATGAATGGATGTAATGGCAGTGATACGTCTAACAAGCACGTCTAGGAAGAAGTTCGGAGAAAATAAGTGTGAGAGGTTTCCCGTCAGAAATAGAGGTATGGGAGCCGGATCTCAGTAAGTTCAGCTTTGCAAAAGCATTCAGTCTGCGTTTATAATTTGAGCTCCTCTCCCATTCGTTCAGTACAGAAAATCTTATAAATTTTAATTTTCGTAGTTTTTGATGAAGGAATAGATTTGTTCCATACCGGTCTTGTGTAAATGATTATATCTAAGGTGCATGTATGATTAGATATTTTCTTTAGAGAAAATGGAAATTAATGATCGTTTTTATACAGGGCAAATGGGAGAGGAGCTCGCAAGATATACGTCATGGAGTTGCCAATTTGTGTTTGATTGATTACAACTTCAAAAATTCATAATTTTCTTATTTCTTATCGTATTTTGCTCAAACCTTTTACTGACCTGTTTCTTTAATTTTTCTGCTGCTTTTAAAATCAACTTGTAATCAGGGTGGACTTGCCCTTAACATGCAAGGCAAGCAAACGATTCAGAGACAGTTTTAGCTTTGTAAAGCATTCAGCCTGTTTGGGGGTTTTGGAGTAGTGACTTTCGATCTTCTTGGCCACTGAATGAAAAAGCTGTCTCTGATGGCTAAGTAGAAAGGGCACTCGCTCACCATGTGAATGACACTCTCATTAGTCCTTCCATTAGGACCATGTGGACAGAAAGGGCTTTTTGTGTGTTGCTTGTGGTATAGATGCAAGAGTTGGGGTAGCTGCATTTTGTTGGGTACTGCTTGTCTAAGTTTAGGTGAATGTATGACTGACGGCAGAGGTTTGTGTACATGGTCAATGTTTTGAGGACAGAGACGATTTTGAGGCGTCAGCTTCCTCCATTTCTCATCATCAACTTCTAATCATGGACCCTACTAGTCGATAATTTGTGAACCTAGAAATGTTCTTTCTGTTGAATTTTTGTGGATTTGTGATCCCATGTGGTCTCTGATCAATTTCAGCTTTGCATCCGAAAAAAAACAAAGATTTTGCATAAATCCCCAAGGCATATGTATCATCAGGGGTGTCGATCTGTGTTCATGAATGAGGGGATGACCGGGGGAAGATGTGGGAGGGGGTATCCCCCCCCCCCTCCAACACCAGGAACTTTTTCAAAAATCTGTCTATAAAACTTGCATTTTAGCGCATCCCAAAATGGTTTTCTGTGTCCATAAATGATGTCGAGAGTCACGGCAAATACAGCAAAATATCGATAATCAAAGATATTTGAATATGTGTGATATAGATTATTTGTAATGATTCAGGAAGAATAAGGCAGATGGACAGTTTGTTGTTCAATGCTCAAAGAAGAAGTTTTATTATACAATTCTTTTTTGAAAGTTTTGCATTGAAATTATGGCATTTCTTATTTCCTTACTTCTCATAATTTAAGAATGTGATTTTATTTCAAGCTAGATCAAATAATGAGTTTGGATAATTATTAGTTTTAAGTTAATGTATCATAATTCTTATTCATTGTATCCAAAAATATTTGGGGGTGAAAATACGGGCCATCCCCCCCCCCCCACCTCATTTTTTTTTTTGGGGGGGGGGGGATATATCCCCCCCCCCCCTCCCCCATCATCCCGGCATCGACACCATGTTTATCGTCATATAAAACAGCGCGAGACAACTTACGCACAATGTGCGCGCTGCACCGAACCCTAACAGTGTTGTTAATCTTGTGCAATGCAACCTGTGATGAGATAAAATTCCCTGATATTACCTCAGTGCGTTGCATCACAGGTTGCATTGCATAAGATGAACAACGCAATGGATTTCAATATGCAAAGTATGTGAATTGCCCAAAGTTGCTTTTTCGGCAACGAAGCTGAAACCCTACCAGTGTTGTTCGGAGACCACATGGGATCACAAATCAAAAAGAAGAAGAAGAAAAAAAAAAAAAAAAAACAACAGAAGAACTTTTCTAGGTTCAGTGTTTGCTAAATAGGACTTTCAAATGGACTATACTGCATTATGTTCTAATTGTGTGGGTGGTTGGGCTAAGAAGTTGATAAGCTATTGAAAGGAAAAAAGTCGGAAGTTTTTTTTTTCGTTTAGATTGCTACTCTTATAATGATCCGGCTAGTTGGTATTTGGCATAAAACAAGCAGGAGAAGTCTTCTTTCAATGCTGCCGCGCGGTAGCAACAGGGCATTACTTTTCTCATGAGTCTACCCCCTTTCTTTCTCTCTCTCTCTCTCTCTTTCTTTTTCTCTTTGGCTCTCCCATTGTACCCTTGTCGGCAGCTTAATTCATTTTTTTCTTTAATAATATCTATTATAATTCTTTCTCTGTCCCACTCCCCCCCCCCCCCCACCCTCTTGCTGTCCTCACACTTTTCCTCATCTCTCTCTCTCTCTCTCTCTCTCTCTCTCTCGATCTCTTCTCTCATTTCTTTTTATACATATACAGTGTTTCTCTGAGGCGAATTTACATGAGATATATGGTGTGTTTTTTGAAAAGCATTACATCATAATTATATCCAAATACGTAGGCCTATATGTTCAGCGGACATTAGCTATGTACGCCTACAATGTTTTTGTATATATTGTTTTTACATGTATTTTTGTTCCGTGAGTTTTCTATTTTACGATTAAAAAGTTTCCCTCCGTCTTATTCATTTCCTCCTTCTTTGAACCCTTTTTATGTCTGTCTCTGTCTCTGTCTATATTTACACACACACAAAAAAATATACCTAAAAACTTATACTGAATATAATAATAATAATAATAATAATAATAATAATAATAATAATAACAATGATAATAATAATAATAATAATAATAATGATAATAATAATAATAATAATAATGATAATAATAATAATAATGATAATAATAATAATAATAATAATAATAATAATAATAATAATGATAATAATAATAATAATAATGATAATAATAATAATAATAATAGTGGTGGCTTCTCGTATAGTGCTCAGGTCCGTCACGCTCTGACGCTCATGGCGCTCCAATTATCCAAAATATGTTTTTGAAATATCTTAGTCAGAATTGATCTAATATATATCAATTTGGGAAATGTTGTGAATTAGCAAATTTCTACGTGTATTTTCAGATTTTTTGTAGAGCTGCCAACTCTCTCGCTTTTGGCGGGAGTATCACGCCACCGCGCTCATTCTCCCGCCGTCCTACCGTCGTCGTGGCGGGAGATTCCCGCCACAACGACCTTCCTCCCGCTCTCTCGCAAAGCATGTAAATCTCCCGCTTAACGGAAAAATCTCTCGCCAAACGTTCAACCCCCCCCCCCCCCTCTTTTTTTTTTTTTTTGCTTGTCAGGCGGGGGAAAAAGAAATTTAACCCCCTCCCCCTCGCTTGGCGACTTTTTTTTTTTTAAGTATTTTTTTTTGAAGAGCTGGAGAATTTTTTTTTTCAAACAACACACGCACTGAGGGACTTTTGAGGGACGGCTAGGGAGAACAAAAACAAAAACAAATGAATCCCCCTCAAAGCAGTTCCCCAAAGTTGACAGCTCTGGTATATACCTAGTGCAGTACGTACATGCCACAAGTTTTGTCTACGATTTGGTTCAGATTTGTTTTCAGATGCACTTTCGCGTCAAAAATTACCTTTGTGGTATAAAAATCATCTTGTTCCTGGTGAAATTACATAATATAACATTAATCATGTTAATAACTTTTTCTTATATTGAAAATTGCTAAATATCATTATGTAATTCAATAATAGTCTAATAATTTCCTTCTTCACTTTTACCGTTATATTGTGTAACCTTATTTCATTTCTGCACCATATTCTTAAATTAGAAGGAATAACTCGAATGGATAGTGAACCATATGTCACATTCTTAATCACTATTCCGTCGATTCAACTTTCTCAGTCACACAGCCAAACCAAATCCAAATCGATTCCAAACCGACTGATTACTGGCAATTCGGTGTAATGTACTTTGTTTCTGTTTTCATAAGTTTTTATATTCTCTCATAAAGAAAACCCCGAACACAATTTCAAACATTTCATACAGTATTACAAATAATCTTCACATAAATATAACTGTTAACTAAAGTTTCACTTTTCAAAACAATATATGTAAACTCTCATGTAAAACATATTTGCGAATCGAGGAGAAGAATATTCATATAGGTCTATTCAAGTTACACATTTCATTACATTACAAAAAACAAAAATAAATAAATAAAAATAACAATTGAAATGTATTTCACATAAACAAATCGCAAATAAAATTTTACATTACGCATATCGCATAAGTGTGAGTGGATGTTTCGTATGAAATTGCCTAAATAGTCTAAAGTAAATAAATAAATAAATATATATATTATATGGGTATATGGGTATATATATATATATATATATATATATATGGGTATATGGGTATATGGGTATATATATATATATATATACATATATATATATATATATATATATATATATATATATATATATATATATATATATGGGTATATAGGTATATGGGTATATATATGGATATCATTAGGACCTATAACAAACTGGCAAATTAATTTTAACAATTTTTCACGAAATCTTTTTTTTTCCTTTCTTTTTCTTTTTTTTTTTTTGGAGGGGGGGGGAGGAGTTAGTCAGTCCGCTCAGTCGTCGGTTTGGTATCGGTCTTGTCGGTGTGACTGAGGTATAAGGCCGAGAGTAAGGGTTCAGTTTATAGACAAGGAGAGAGAGAGAGAGAGAGAGAGAGAGAGAGAGAGGGCAAAAGAGAGAGAGAGAAAGAAAGAGGAAAGTGATAAGCTATCCCACAATGGAGTTTATTTGTTATAAATAAATATTGTTAGCATAATGATATCAACTCGACACAATCATGTTTTTAATGCGAAAACTGAAAAACAAATGAATCAATAAAAACTGCGATTAGGAGCGTCGCTGAGTCACTGATAAAACATTATTTTGGTTTCATGTCGGGTCCATTTATCAAATTATTTGAACACAAGATAACAGGCACTAATTTCCCCCAATATCTGATACTATGCGATTGCTCAACCTTGTGAAATGATTTTTCTTGTTTGTTTGTATCTTGTTTGTTTTGCTGTTATTATTGTTGTTTGAGGTGTAACATGACCCAGCTGACGAAGATTTTGGCAACGTCCACTTCTTTTCTTGGGTCATCAATAGCACTTCCAAGGCGCCTGTCGCCTCTTCGAGCAGCATTCAGCGGTTCGAAGTATCAGGAAACAACTAGCATGTAGTTTATACTGAATACTGCCTGTCAAACTCACATTAATAGACTATTTGTTCTCCAGAAAAATGTTGTAAGATTGATAGCTGGTGTGCCTCCTAGGTCCAGAAGTGACAAACTATTTTATGACTTGAATTTGCTCTCTGTAAAAGACATCTTATTACTACAACAAGCTATTTTTGCATTGAATGCATTAATGAAATGAAACCTTCACACTTTGCAGAAATGTTTTCATTTAATAGGAATTATCATAACTAGCATAAATTACCCGTGGCACCTTCTCCTGTGTACAGCCCAAGTACCCATTCACAGTAAAAGGCAAGTAGTTTAGTGATGAAATTGAGGGGGGGGGGGAGAACTTGAATATCATTACGGAGTGAAATCAAAATCTAACCGTATACAATGGAAAACAAAATGTATTGTAACATGGTGTATTTAGTAAGCAGTCAAGAGGCAGTTATGGTAATATAGAAATATTATCATTACATGTATTAAGTCAAAAATAAATTTGTAAGTACATGTACCTTACAATGTACAACAGATTGCATTTGTTTGTAGTTCTTCAATTAAAGGTTGCTCAATCATGTACAGTGGAATGTTGAAAGAAGCGAGAGAGGGAGAGAGTGAGAGAGAAAGAGAGAGAAGGATACAGCGGGAAACATTGCCTGGGGAAAATGAGAGAGAGAGAGAGAGAGAGAGAGAAACAGTGGAAAAATGAGAGAGAGAGAGAGAGGGAGAAACAGCCAGTGAAACAGCCAGTGAAACAGCCAGTGGGAAAAATGAGAGAGACTCATAGACAGTCAGAAAATGATAGAAAGAGAGAAAGAGAGAGAGAGAGAGAGAGATACAGCCACAGTGGGAAAAATGAGAGTGAGAGAGAGAAAAAAAATAGACATGCAGGGGGATAGATAGAAATTATAAAGAATACAGGAGAGAGAGAGGGGGGGGGGGAGCTGTTGTGATGAAAAGTGATAAGATTTGTGTAGTGCTTCCACTGGCATGTTTAGATTTCTGATATATTTTTTTCCTGGTAGGTTAAGTAGTTATGCATTGAAGGAATTGATAAAAATGTTAGAACATGCACTGAAAATGCATATCGTATGGAACTCGTGCACCTTTAAACCGATATATGGGCTATTAGAATACAAAATTCAGTTTCATTCAAATAAATAACAATATCGACATGTGTATGTTAGATTATGTCTTTTTTTATATAGAAATGTAAAGCACAATGTACAAAATATAAACACGTCAACTAAAGGCAAGATATGCTACAGTATACGGATGAAAAGATCATGATTTTGAGATGGCATGTTATCATTAATGTAAAAAGAAACTACTGTATAAGCCATAAATTTCGTGGCCATAAATTTTCGCAAATAGGACTAACAGACTATTTCGCGAGTAGTTGAATTCGCGGTCGGAAAATTCTCAAATCTACAAATAGCGGTGATGATGTACTTTTGCAAAGCGAAGTGGTGAATTTCTGACCAGGAGACAACAAATTCAACCGACTTCTAATGTTGGCAATATTTTGGAGTGTTGTTAAATTTGGGACCCTCTCATGATGCGGGAAATTCGCGAAAATAAAACCCCCGCGAAATATAGGCGTATACAGTACTCTGTACGTCTGTTATAAATTAGATACACTGTATTGGTTGTTTAAGCGATAAACCATTTTTACTCTGTTATATTCATGTCTATATTCTTAATAAACATTCATATATATACAACAGAGTGTTCTAAAACACATGTCAAACAAAATATAAACGTGTCATCAGATATGAGATGGCATGTTATGTGAAAACAAAGCACTATGAATTTGTATGTTATAGATACACTGCGAAGACGAATCTAGATCGAGAGTCAGATCGACGACATCGACATCGAAGCCGAAATATTTAGAGCCGTTCCCGATGTCCGGTGTGACTGAAATTCAGGTGCTAGTTGTACTTGTAGTTCTAGATTCAGGCGGGATGTGCATTAGCGCCGGCAATTTCTGACTGTTGAACAATTTTCAGATTAGGTCTATACAAGTACAACCATGCCATCGATTCACTGGACGGAAACACACTGAATGAAGGCCGAGTGCATGCAGTGTAGGTCTACGCGCAACGCGACAGTTCATTCATCAGCAAAGCATACCGTACGTGTAATGTATGCCTATGTAATTTCGCTGAGCCGAAAAAAGGTCGAAAAGACTGGGAACTTCGAAGCTTTACTCGGGGCCTGCCAAAGAAAGTTACGAATTGTAAAAACCTTTTGAATAATGCGACCAAAATACCACAAACAACCCCTTTCATGACAATCTGGGAACAATATAATCACGTTTACAAAAAACCCCAGATCGATTGAGTGCAAAATCACCGAGAAAAGCGCCGTCAAACAAACGGAAGGACAGACAGATCTGAGCTTAGCCAAATTATAGTAAGGATTACCATACCCGTTCATCCTCGTGGTTGCACCAGGAAAGTCACAAAACAAAGGCTTATCAGCAAAATATCCGTTTCACTGGTCCCAAAATATGGAACAAGTTACCAGAGAATGTCAGAAATATACCCAGAGTAAATACCTTTAAGTATAAACTAAAAAAACTATTAATTTCAAGCCATCATAATGAGATCAGCAACAATGCGTAGTGAGTATTATAGCATTGCACATACAGTAATGCTAAGGGCCATACAAGCCTTCTGATAACAGTACTGGATCTTTCTTCTTTCTTTTCTTTTCTTTTCTTTGTTTCTTTGTTTGTACATCTGTAATTGTATGTACATGTGCATAATTTCTGCACATGCATGTGTATCGTTATTCATTGTTTCGATGTTGTAGGCGCACCTAACTCAAGCTTTTGCTTTTCTGTGTGTGCCCCCATCCACATTGTTAGCAGAACCACATGTATTTAGTCTTCAGTCTTTTGTACGACTACCTTTATTTTACTCTGTAGTTTATTATACAATGTTCCGAATGTTGATTGATTGTTTAATTGAAGATGGAAATAAATGTTCATTTTGAATTGAATTGAATTTGAATGAGTAGCCACAAGCGCCTTGAGTGAAGGCTAGGATATCGATGCATTTCTAAGCCTTGTGGTGTGCGCCTGTAATCCAGCTAACGGTGGAAGTTATGAACTGATTCAGCGGACCCCCAGGTTCGAAACTGAATCACGTCTTTCGGATGGTGACGTTAAAGGTCGGTCCCCAGACGTAAATAATCATATCTGATTGATTTTTTTTTTTTCAAATACACGTCTGTAAAAACCCAATTCACACACATACACGCACACACACACACCCACACACGCACACGCAAACTCGCACACACATTCTAAGCATAGAGAGGTAAGCTCAAAACCTTTCACTGAAAGAGAACTGTTTACTCTGTACATGCGGGTTAGGTCATTTGTGTAAGGGGACTCTACAATATAATACATGTACTTATACTTATATTTACATGCTTAATGATGCAGTATCTTGTTCATCTTAATAGTTCCTTCATTTTCATTTACTCATTCTCTTTTACTTGATTACATGTAAAGCTAATGCATGCAGGTTAACGTAGTCTGAATGGTCTAGATTTCAAAAGAGATAGGAAATCAATTGTTTTGTTTGTATGCTACGTTACGGATAGTGCTTGAGACAGACTATGACTAAGGGTGCGTTCAGACCTCCTTTTTTTTTTTCAGGCTAGAATGGGCGTTCTGGGGCCCGTTGCACAAAACTTGCGTTTAAACGCAACTCAGGAAAATCAAACGCAACTTTATTTTTAGCCAATCAGAAGTGCGCATTAAGGACTTGCGTTTCATTTTTAGGAGTTGCGATTAAACGCAAGTTTTGTGCAACGGGCCCCTGATCTCTGAACTCTGACACTACGTAGTGTAGAGTTCAGTGGTCCTGATCGGCACTGAGTTTCCAGAGCTTTTTTGTTTCGCAGAAACACGGTTTCAAAACACATGTTCAAAGTCCACTCAGTGCTGTGCGAATCCAGCGTCAGAGCTAGCCCGAATTTGCGTGGAGAAAACACTCGGAGCTATAAACAGGAGTACCGTGAAAACAGCTTTTCAAAACTGTGTTTCATAACCGTGTTTGCAACTGAGCTATAAACCCACCCTAATTAAAGCTATGGGGTATTCCGTGCCTTACTGAAGCACCTCGAGGACTAGTTGACAATCAATAAGCTAAACAGTGTATTGATTTGAGGCTACCGTTCTACATGTTTATAATCCGTTGTCTTGCCTTTGTATTCTACGGACGGATAAAAGACTTGGAGGTGCATGTGTACAACACGCACGCACAGTGAGATATATTTCGTATTGAACAAGTATTATTTTATACAGGTAAATTCAGGTTCTATCGAGGCGAGTTGAATCTCACTCTCAATCTCATTACCGCACTGTTGCAAGATCGTGTCATAAATACTGATAGCACATATTGTATCGCCATTAAACTTCGACTGCTCATAGATAATTTCACTACCTGTTTACTACTAGAAAATGACGGTGTAATGGTGTTGACAATGGCCCTTAAAGATCTCTTTCAGTTTGTCGTTGTCTTGTACCATACGCTGACGATTGTAACATCATCGCACTCTGACCGACCCAATGTGGTGTTTATTCTCGCCGACGACTACGGGTTCAATGACATCGGCTATCATGGTCGCGAGCATGGATCGGCGATATTGACGCCGAACCTCGATAGGCTGGCAGGGGACGGTGTAAAGCTAGAGAACTACTATGTCCAACCTATCTGCTCGCCCACCAGGAGTCAGTTACTGTCAGGAAGATACCAGGTAAGAACTCAATCTTCTTCTTCTTCTTCTTCTTCTTCTTCTTCTTCTTCTTCTTCTTCTTCTTCTTCTTTCTCCTCCTCCTCCATCTCTTCTTATCCTTCTTCTTCCTCTTCTATTTTTCCTTCCTCCTCTTGCCGTTCTTTTTTTTCCTTCTTCATCTTTTTCTATTTGTCTTCTTCTTCCTCCTCTTCTATTTTCCTTCCTCCTCTTCTTCTTCTGCTTCTTCCTCTTCTTTTTTGTCCTCTTCTTCTTTGTCTTCTTCTGTTAACGATCAAAAAATGAATTCTAACAGAATCAAACTAGGCTTTACCCACTTAAAAAAACGTTCTGAATTCAAGTTTCAACGTTGATATCTCTCTTGTTCATCATATTCATACTTGTATTTGGTATCAGTGAAAAGCCTATTTAATCCCCTCTATATGATGTCACATTTGTACTGATTTGGTGCAATACGCCCCATTGATGGGCTAAGTCAAAAGTGAAATGTTGCAAAACGTATTTTGAACAGTGATTTCTCCTTTGTTTGGGGGATAGATTGTGTTTTGAGTGATGTTAAAGAGGTTATTCTTGAATGCAAGATGTTTTCATCTTTTGTTTGGGAGATGAAATGTGCCTTGAATCTGCACGAAACTCAAACACAGTAATAATCGCGATATTGAGTTTAAAACTGGGGGGGGGGGGGGTGACTGCGTGCATCATTACCTTGCATACCTAATCACTCACTGATCAGTGTATAATAAAACACAGAA
Organism: Heliocidaris tuberculata; assembly: GCA_025618425.1. Lineage (NCBI taxonomy): Eukaryota > Metazoa > Echinodermata > Echinoidea > Camarodonta > Echinometridae > Heliocidaris > Heliocidaris tuberculata. The sequence goes on from CM046852.1 coordinate 12,455,715, forward strand.
ATGAACATCGTATTATATTCTTTATATCCTGAAGTTTGTTCGTTCGCTTGTTTCTTTGTTTTGTTTGTTTTTTTTGTTGTTTGTTTTATCTTATTTTGTCTTATTTTTTAACAAAGGGCTTCCAAAATTATATTTTGTCCAATGTTTTTTCTACTTTCTAATGTTTTATTTGCTAAATAAATTAATAATAACATTAATAGAAACAAATTCAGTATAATTCTTCTTTTTTGTTTGCACAAGATCCACACAGGTCTCCAGCATGGTGTCATCAAACCGGTCCAACCCAACTGTCTCCCTTTAGATGAAGTCACTCTCCCCCAGAAACTGAGAGAGCACGGTTACACAACCCATATGGTCGGCAAATGGCACATCGGCTTCTATAAAGATGCATGCACACCGACTGAGAGGGGCTTTGATTCTTATTTTGGTAAGGAAGAACGGTGAAATAATTGTAGATTTAATCAAAATTTGCTCTGCAACATGCTTAAAATGATGCAGTGTGCTAAAAAAAAAGTAGCCCTTTTCCTTTTATCAGCCATTTTCTCTTTTATAATCAGAGATGTTCATTTTGTAGTAGTCGTTAACATCGTTGTAATGACACATTGTTATGTTATGGTAACCTATTACATCGTAGCCTTACCGATTCATGTTAAATGAAATTTTGCTGAACGAGCTGTTTTTTTGTATAGTATGTCATAGTATGTCATACTCATACTTATCTTTCAAATGAAAGGTTTGAAATGTGCTTTTCAGTATAATGTCATTATTTCTACCTATCACCAGTATGTGATACTATGCTAACATGGGAATTTTCTGAGTATTATGGGCTGGATTAGAAATTACTCTATTATTTTTCATTTAGCACATGCAGATAGCATGCTCAATTTCCAAACACAAAAATGTCAGTTTATGTTTTCAAAAAATGGATCAACGCAAAATCCTGTTCTTGATAATCATGATAATTCGGCCCTCATATGGACGTACCCATATATTTAAAGCATTCACATATTGCCCCACTTTCTTGAGTTTTTTTTTTTTTTTTTAACAACTACTTTAAAGGGAAGTTAACTTATTCTTGTAATTGTAATGGGTCTTTGCCTCAGGTTACCTCTCTGGCGCAGAAAACTACTACATGCACAATCGCTCGTTCCAGATCGGTAAGAAGACGCTGAAAGGTCTCGACTTGATGGCCAACAAGACACCGGCTTTCCAGTACAAAGGACAGTATTCTACCCAACTATTCACTGAAAAAGCTATTGATGCTATCAACAACCATGACAGGTCAAAGGTGAAAATATACACTGTATGCCTACTTTCAAAAAACACGATAAAAACTATTTTCGAAAAATCAACTGAAGGCAATTTCAATATCCCTGTCTATCACCTTTAGAAATGTGCGAAAATTACAATGGCATATTACGTAATCCGAACCAGATTTCTATGGGCAGTACAATAATAGGCCTTTGAAATTGCCCTTGAGTTTATTTTTCGAAAGTAGTTTTTATCGTGTTAAAAATAAAAATATGTTACAATTATATAGCGCATTACATGATATATTTTAATGCGCTTTACGTAAGATACGATAATAATGATACATCCATATAAATACATTTTATCCTGAAAACAAAATGGAAGCGACTAGGGTTACTTAGAATTTGAATACAGACATACCATGCATACCGAAGCTTTTCGCCTTGCAGTTACCACAGAATAGTGCAAAATTAAACAGAACGCGGAAATCAAACAATATGAATGCAAGACGGAAGCTTCAGTATGTATGTATTGAGAGCTATTCTTCCCTTTTGCAGTACCAATCATCTCTTTATTATAATTGCAACAACTCTAGAACTTTGTTTCCCAGGGAAAAACATAATTATGCTGAAGAAAGAGCTTAGTTTGATCTGTAGTAATGCATTTTTTCGTATATCTCCAGCCACTATTCCTGTACCTGGCTTACCAAGCCGTACATTCGCCTCTAGAAGTACCATCCAGATACAAAGAGCCTTACGCAAATATTACCAAAGAAGCTAGACGCACCTATGCCGGGATGGTGTCCTGTATGGATGAGGGTATCGGCAACGTTACCCGTGCACTCATGGATGCTGGTCTGTACAACAACACGATTATCATATTCTCTACAGGTATGTACTAGGTGTAAAACAAGAAAAGAAAAGAATCCTAACAAACAATGACAACCAAAAATGACCCTTTGAACGTTAATAAGTCAAAAGTTAAAATTAGTATGAAACTGAGGTTTGTTCGTTGTAGAGTTGAACGTTGTCAAATATATTTGGAGTAACATTTGGAGTAAAATTTATGGTATTCCTATCAATAATCTTTCAAAGTATTGCTCTCAATATTCAATTCGATTTTTACATCTTGACAATGAAAGGCCATAAAATCAGCATGTATCAATCACTAATTTAGAATGCAATACCATTGTGTATCGCACCTTCCATTCCTAACAAAGAACAGAAATGTCATTAATAATTCATTACTCTCAGTTACCACAAGAGGTGCTTTAGAATTTTGTATAATATAGTTTCTTGTATATTTAGATCGAAAATGTATTTCTTTCATTATCATTTTTAACAGACAACGGTGGTCCCATTGATGTCGGGGCGAATAATTGGCCTCTCCGAGGCACCAAAGGCTCACTATGGGAAGGAGGGGTGCATGGAGTGGGGTTCGTACACAGCCCCCTCCTTCCAACATCGGTCAAAGGAACACTCAATCATGAACTGATCCACGTGAGTGATTGGCTACCCACCATCGTTGCCGGGATTGCTGGAGGTAGCCTGAACGGAACCAAACCCTTAGATGGCTACAATGTGTGGAAGTCCATCAGGTATTCGGTTCATTATTCCCTCCTTCGACTTCTTATATGCTTGGTAACTTCTATACGCATTCTTAATGTGTATTGTCTTGGTCATGTTTGTTCTGTTATCCGATGCCATTTTAGGTAATCTGCTTCTACATAAGGCGTAATTAACCCTGCGATAGGCGATGTAAACCGTCCATATTTTGTCATTTCATCTAATACTTTGGGACAAAGGAAAACTTCAATTTCTTCATGAAATTCAAAAATGGGTTCACGGGTTGTGAAATACAGTACCATGAAACAATATTTATCAAGAGGAAAGATTTTCAGTACAGCTTGCTGTCAAGGTTAGAATGCCCTTCATGATGAATGAGCAAAGGGCTGGGATATCAAGTAGGGCCTACGACATAACTGCATTTTCATGAGGGCCAAACAGCCCTTTATCAGTACTTACTGATCACACAGAATCAAGTCGTTCAACAGCACGACTAGATGAAAACGTCTATGAACCCTGAGCCACGCTGTCACGAAACAAAAGATAAATGCAAGTCTTATTATGAAATTATTATCTATTAATCCTAAGTGGCACTGATCCCTCCCCTCGGAAGGAGCTGCTCCATAACCTTGACCCCCTCGACGTCGAGCCTGACGTTGAAGTCGACGATGAGTGGTCTCGAATGATGACGAAATGGGGAATGATACCAGGGAGATTCAACACATCGATACAGGCTGCTCTGCGGGTGGGCGATTGGAAGATCCAGACGGGTTCAGGGGAGAGATATACACGACGTAAGAACAGTAACAGCAAGATAATAATGATAATAATAATAATAATAATAATAATGATAATAATGATAATGATAATTGTCTTGAATGCTGACGACGAAGTGGGGTATGATACTACGAAGATTCAACACGTCGATGCAGGCTAACCTGCGGCTTGGGGATTAGAAGATCCAGAAGGGTCATACAATTATGATTTACTATTATTTGTACTATTATTAATATTTTTATTATTATTATTATCATCATCATTATTACTATTATTACTATTATTTCTATCATCATTATTATTATTATTATTATCATTATTATTGTCATTATTATTTTTATTTTTATTATTATTTTTATTATTATTTTACTATTATTATTATCATTATTATTATTATTATTATTGTTGTTGTTATTATTATTATTAACAGCACCAAGATTTGAAATAGAAAAGTGTGGGCTTTGGGCAACCTACAGGAAAAAGCCGTGTATTGACATATAAACTGTGATTTTCCAAAAAGCTGACGAGAAATGATTGGTCAATAGCGTTTGATGTCATTACCCCTGTAAAGTGGTAATTTTAACCGATCAAAGCACCATCGTTTATAGGTTTATGATGGTAGATTTTGCATCAAAGCTTCAACTTAAATGGGAAGTCCAGCCATGAAATAACTTGCTTTCAAGAGAAGCAGAAAAATCGGATGAACAGATTTAAAAAGTTTGAGGAAAATCGGACAACTAATAAGAAACTTATGAATTTATTACGACGTGAAAAACTGGAGAAACCAACTGGCAAATTGGCAACTTGATTATGAGTTTGTGACGTCATTGGTACACTTCTAACCATTTATTTTGTTTATATGGATACTACAATTCGTCATTTTTTGTCCATAAACATGATTTTCTCAAAACTTAAACCGAAATATATTTATAGTAAATATGTTTTTGCATCTACATTGATACATACTTAATAATTTTATGTAAACAAATGGGAAAATATGATTTTTTAAACAAAATATTCATAAGAAATTGATAATTAAAAGTTTGAAATATTGTGAAAATCAATGTTTTTAATAAATGATATATGTTGTGAAGGAGTATACGGTACGTGTAAAAATATATAACGATACAAATATGGCTTGGTTTAAGTTCTGAAAAAGTGATAACATTGAGCAAAAAATATTATTTTGTAGTACTAATATAAACAAAATAAATAGTAGTGTACCCATGGCATCACATACTCATAGTCAAGTTGTCGTTTTGTCTAGTGATTTTCATTGTTTCCCCCAGTTTTTCATGTCATTAGCAAATCATAACTTTCTTATTAGTTGTCCTATTTTCCTCAAACTTTTTTGATCTGTTTGTCTGATTTTTCAGCTTCTGTTGAAAGCAAGTTATTTCATGGCTGGACTTCCCTTTAAATGATAAATAAAAATAGGTTTGAAATGTTGTCCTTCAGTGACACCCCATCCCACACATCTCTGAACGTCTCTCTTTTTACTTCATACTTTTTTCTCCAACAGACCCGGAAGCTAATTTCTGGCAACCACCACCCGAATCTGGACTCCATGCTATTTATCCGATACAAAAACCGAAGCAGAGGGTGTGGCTCTTCAACATAACTGCCGATCCGCTAGAGCAAAACGAGCTATCCGACATGTATCCTAATGTGGTCGCAATGCTTCTCCACAGACTGGGAAACTATTACAAGGACTCTGTTCCGGTTAGGTATCCTCCACCGGACGTGAATGCTGACCCTGCATTACGGGGCGGTGCCTGGGGGCCATGGGAATGAACTGAGAGCTTAAGAAAGGTGTGAAGATTGTTCAAAACATTTTTTAAAAAAACAGGGGGAAAAATATACAACTACAATGCCGTCTCTCTCCTCTTCTAAAGCGCAAAGTATATTTCAAGGAATCCAGCCTCCTTCTCGTTGATTGGGAGAGACAGCAGTTAACCCATTGATAAATTGATTCTCTTATTCTCCTAGGCTAAATTTCAGGAGCCACGTGGTTCCAGCGGGCAATGACTTAATAACTTTGGCCAAGTAGGGGGGGGGGGAATACATATCCCACTCGGCCAGGACTCAAATGCTTAATCTCTCGTTTATACCGAACAAAGTGCAAGGCTCTCACACAGGACGAATACACACACAAGCTATTTTTTATATGAATGATAAGATATGAGACAAATATTTGGTTGTACGACTTATGCTTTATTATGTTAATGACGTGCATTGAATATACATTAATAAGGCATTGATCACGTTAACGTCAAATAAACATGTGTTTATCTTGGTTTGTAATATTCAAATGCATTGAATGTTTGCTAGGAACTCTTAGAAAATCAGGAAATGACTTGGGGGGTTCTCGGTGTTCATCGCTTTGAGTTTGGTCAAAAATAGAAAAGAATATTCATTAAATATTTCGGCAATCGTCCACTTTGGTACATTAATATCATTCGTTGCTCTAAATATCGCTTGATCGCTTTGATAAGACCTACCGGTCTAAACATGTTTTCTCTCTCTCTCTTTCTCTTCTTTCATTTTTTTAACGTCCACCTCTTTCATTGAAAGCGGTTAAGAGGGAATATAAGCTTACGTAAAATCATGCCCATGATAACTAAGTGATAAAAGCAAAACCAATTCCACTACAGCTCTGAACGTTTGGTTGGACCAACTCCTTTATAGGGGCATAGAACTAGTAATATGATTTCCGTCAGTCTGGTAATAACGAGTGGAAATCTACCCCCATGACAATTTTCTTTTCAGAGCTGTATTCACTAGCAATACTATCTGTACTGTCGTCTTTGATTTAAAGGGGAAAAAATTAAATAAAACAATTTTATATGATTCTCCGCCACAGATCATTCCTACCAATACATTTCAATTACTGATTTTGGAACTACGTGCGGTGCTTCAGTAGTAAACAATCTGCAAGTAGGCGAATCGATTAATGTCGTAGGAGACAGTAGAACAACATTTCTAACCGACTGACTGTACACACAATAGTGTTTGAGAGTGTAGAGTCAAAACATGCTACAATCATTAAAACTAAGCTTTGAAGAAAAAAAAAACAAAAGAAAAAGGGATTTTTCAATCCTATCCTATCGATTTGAAGAAGAAAAAAAAACTTTGTACTATTGTTCTGTTGAGTAATAGGATAATGAATTAACACCTAAAAGTGCGAGGATAACGAAAAATATGTGCCTCTCTTAAAAGAATTATTCGCCTTATATCCACAAAAGGTCGTGAAATACTCTGGCACAGCATGCATCACGCTAATTAAAGCTATTTTACAGGCGTACGATTACATACACAATTATTACTTGGATCTCATGTTAATGATGGTGTAGAGATATGGGTTAAAGGGGGTACCCAATGCTGAAACAATGTTAGTTCATTTAAAAGATCATGATTTTATTAGAAGAAAATCATCTGCCTTAAAAAAAATTTAAAATTCGTGTTGCCAGAAAATCCCGAAATATGGTAAGATTTCAGGATATTTTGGCCCCTCAGCTGTGTCCCAATTTCAGCTAGGTAACCACAATGACGTCAAAGTGGTTACCTTGTCGCGCAATTATAGCAAAATGCGCGCAAGGTGTAATGCATTTTGTACAGTCTAGCGCGCAACACATCTGCAATACGCGAACCTGGGTAACCACTTTGACGTCATTGTGGTTACCTAGCTGAAATTGGGACACAGCTGAGGGGCCAAAATATCCTGAAGTCTTACCATATTTCGGGGATTTTTCTGGCAACACGAATTTTTAAAAAACTTAAGGCAGATGATTTTCTGCTAATAAAATCATGATCTTTTAAATGAACTAACATTGTTTCAGCATTGGGTACCCCCTTGGGTTAAGGGATGAATTAATTGGCAGGACAAAGACCACCAACCAAGCGTAGATGTCCGGGGTGACTTCAACCCCGACGGTCTGGACTAGGATACCGAGGATGACAATGGGCATCCAACAACAGAAGTCGGTGCCAACAATCAGGAACATCTTCAGCGCCATCTTGATCTCGTTGGCCGATTGTTTGGTGCGACCTGCTTCGGCGCGGGTGAAACGGACCTTTATGAAAATGGCGACGTACGAGATAAGGATGACGACAAAACTGCAGAGATTGACTCCGAGGAATAGAGCGATGGAATACTTCCAGGTTGATTCAGTCGAGGCTGCGGATACGGTGAAATATGGTATGCCGTATTGGTCGGATGTCCGGGTGTCCTGCTCTGTGAGGAGATTAGTGGACTTTCGGATGAAAGGGAGACCAACGCATACATCACTGAGACCATAGGCATCTGGATTTAGGTTATTCAGGAGCACGCCAACGATGCTAAGGAATGCAGACGCTAACCAGATCACCGCAATTGCAACGCGGGTTGACACAACACCCAAATGCTTCTTGCTGAAGGGGAACATGATACACACGAAGCGATCAACGCTGATGAGGGTCAGCAGGAATACAGAGGTCTCACTGCTGAGAACGGATATGAACCCTGCGATCTGGCACGTAGCGCTCGCCCTCCACTCTTCGGCATGACCCTCCCAGAAGTACGACTCACCAATGTACATATCCATGACGGCTAGGAGCACCATATAGGCACCCATCAAGAGGTCGGACACAGCCAAATTAGTGATGATCATGGCCTGGACCTTGGCCACCCTAGTAGTAGCGGTATTTCTCATCCTCAGGGCCAAAACGAAACAGTTCCCCAGTAAAGCACTTATCCCCAGAATCCACATAAAGACCTTGATGGTGAAGTTCTGGAGGAAGGTCTTACGGCAGGTGAATAGTGGATGAGGAGGATGCTCTACAACGCAGTTCACTCCCTCTGGGATTAGGCAACACAATCGTGGGTCATACACATACCTGAATAATTGTAAAGAAGGTAAAGCTGGCATTTTCTTTTTTTCAACAAACAAATAAATTTTTTTAAATGCCAATACAATTTATTGAATATACATCTCATTCAATAACCGATCTCATGTTTTACCTTGTTTCAAATAGTGAATCACATTAAGGAAACTACAAATAATAAAAACATTGGTGATAGTGATATAGTAATAGTAATATAGTAATAATAATATCAATAATAATATTAATAATAATAATAGAGATAATGATAACATTAATAATAACAAAAACAATTATGATAATAATAATAATAATGATGATAATGATGGCGAAATTCCTTTATTTCCAGTCCACAAACTTTGACAACAAACATTGATACCTATAACGAAAAAATATTGAAAATGATACTTATACTACTACTACTACTACTACTACTACCATCACCGCCAATAATACTTTTGCTACAATTAACATAATTGATATCACTGATAATCATGATGGTAATCATGTTAAGAGTATGCTTCCTAATGATGTTAATGTTGATGTTAACAATATTTTGACGGTATGATAAAATTAAAGGGGACGTCCGCCCTTGTATTTAATTGATTTGAATAAAAACAGAAAAATGAGAGAAGTGAAAATTTCAGCAAATTCTGTTAATAAATAAGAAAGTTATGAATGTTTAAAGTTGTAATCAATCAATCAATCAAAAATTGGCAATTCCATGACGTATCCTGCAAGTTCCTCTCCCATTTGCTCTGAACAGAAACTTTCGTAGATTTTCATTTCCTCATTTATTGATAAAGGAATAGATTTTTTTCATACAGGTTGTGTGTAAAACATATTTGCAATTATCATATTTACGGTGCCGCTGATGTGTTGTTAAACATTTTGTTTAGAATAAATGAAATCTGATTTTTTTTTTAGAACAGGGCAAATGAGAGAGGAACTCGCAAGATACGTCACGGAGTTGCCAATTTGTGTTTGATTAATTACAACTGCAAAAGATTTCATAACTTCCCTATTTCCAAGTTGTATGATAACTCCTTGTTATTTCTTTTCGGGTTTTGCTCAAAGCTTCATTGGTCTGTTTCTTTAATTCTTCTGCTTCTTTTAAAACTAACCTGATATCAAGATGGACTTCCCCTTTAATTCAAGCGATCCAAATGTGGTAAGTAATTGTAGGGACCAAATATTTTACGTGGAATGTCGAGTTGCATTGAACCGTGGTGAATATCGAAAAAGGGCGAAAATAGCCGGAAATCACTAAAGAGTACCGAAGTGTGACGTCATACCGGCCAAGTTGTCAAGGCTGCTGGTTCCAAACAATTTTGTGGTAAACAATGGCGTGGTGATCACTGAGATTGCCCTGTTCCAGCCCGTTGCTTGAAGAACTTCGCGGTGGACCTCATGCGCGGGCTCTGTTGTTTGGAACCAGTTCTGGACGAAGAGCGAATATGACGTCAGCACTTCGGTACTCTATAATTGTTCGTAACAGTGGAATAAGTGAAGTGATGACTTACAGACTAGTCAAACTGACCAGACCTTCGAAGATTTCAGGATAGAGAGGAATAGGTTTAGTTCCCAAAGAAGTGATGATTCTGTACATGTCAGAAACAATTAAAAAACGAAGCATTTCAGAGAAATATTTATGTATGAAAATACAGAGCATCATTTCCTCTATACATGTTAAATTATGTAGCCAACAGCGCGTCAAATCATTTGTAAACTTTCAGAAGAAAGAAGATATCCAGCATTAATGAATTCTTTAAAAAAAATTAAAATCAAACAAATTAATAATTTTGTTTCCTTTTAACACACTAATCGAGAACCTTCTGCCATCCCAGGAATCAGGAGAATGCTATAGGCATATATTCAAGCTCATATTATTTATTGCATGATTCAAACACTATATATATATATATATATATATATATATATATATATATATATATATATATATACATTTATCTATTTATTCATCTCTTTATATCATACATTTCATCATTCTTTGCAGAGGTTCAAAAGTCTTTACTTTATAGTATTAAAAGAGATTTGGTAACTTTGTGGAGGCTTGATTTAATAAATTGTTGAATTTTGATATCTGTCTTGTATAATGATGTTCAGAAGGATAAATTAATAGCCAGGCATAGAAAGGTTTTCAAATATATAATGCTGTTATTAAGATATCTTTGACTGAATACTCCCATTTACGAAAGGGTATGGCCATACACTGTAGTCTAACACTGAGTGTATGAGGGAAAATGAGTCTGGCATTTCCGGTCACTTGCATATGTTTACTTTTGTGAAGCACAGGGTGATTTTAAAGTGCTTTTTTTTTTTTACAACATATTACGTACACTGATAGCATGTAAGGCCAGGCAGCTCAGATTTTATCAAGCCTCTACAAAGTTACCAAATCACTTTAAAGATAATCTTGAGTTTTTGTAATGGAAAGGCAATTCACATGAAACTGGATAAGGTCATTCATAATTGTTTATCTGCCCTATGTGGAGATGTTGTTAGGACCAGTAATACGTAAATAATCTGACGAAATCTTGCTTGAAACCATAACTTATTTGAGTATGAGAGTTGTGCACATGGATAGGGATCACTACCTCGAATTTTTTTTTTCTCTGGGAATTACACAGCTATCACTCATTTTTGCTAAATGTTTTGGGCGGGTATCATTTACATTTATTCAAAGTTTTCAACAGTGTAAATTTGTTCGATTATGTGAGAATCAATTTCCATCATTACCTTAACACAAGATTGCCTTCAATTGGAAAAATAATGAGAAAGTGTACAGGCTTACAAGTCGTTCAGTTCGGACAGATTCTGAAACGTGCCAGGTGCAATGTACTCGATGCGATTGTGACGAAGGTTTCTGAAAATTCAAAAATTCAAACTATTGAACGTCACGTGATCACGTTTTAGCCAATATGATACGCGCTTTCATATAAACATATTACAATCCAGCATTTACGGCAAGATAGATCAATATGTGAACGTAAGAAGGAGAAACAGATAGGATGCGTGTATGAGAGAGAGAGAGAACACACACACACACGTACGCGCACACACACAAGGGGAGAGGGGTAACAAAGACCGAATAATAGAGGGAAAAGGAGAATTATTATAATTATCAATTCATTATTATTATTACTTACGCCCTTTTCAATATATGTTCTATTCCATAGAACAGCGATGCGTTGATTGATGTTATATAGTTCTCCATAAGGACGCTGCAATGTAGAAACAAAAATGGTTTACATGTTGAGACATTTTCTTTTATTAAAATATCGGCCCACTGAAGATATTGATATACATGTACTATTGAACTTTTTTGACAAAAACGTGAAAGCAGGTGAGTTGTGTATTAATATGCCTTCTACATCCCATAAAATTTGAATACCAAGCCCGACATACCCTTGAAAGGGTTATAAGTGAAACGCGTTTTGTACCTAAATTATTTATCCCTCAGCTTGCCAGAATCTTGAAATAAACTCACCCCCCCCCCCCACGCTTTGCATCCCAAACCTTTTCACTTCTCAAATTGCATGTCTAGATGTAATGGCTCATTTTGCATAGTTATGGCTTTCTATCTAACTTCAAGTTGGTTTTATTTATGTATTCCTCCCAAATCTTCTCCTTTCTCAATTACTATCTCCTTCTTTCTTTCCCCTCCCTTCCTCTTTCCTATTCCTGACTTTTTTTTTTCTTTCTCTTACTTTTCACACTTATCTTATTATTTGTGTAGCGTAAGTCTTTGTATCTTTGTTTTGCTTCCAATTATTTATCTTTTATATATTTGATGAGATTCTATTGTATATATGTACATGTACATCTGATTGTAAATTGACCCCTTCAGCCCCTGTGCTGCTGGTCAATCATCATATACCAATAAAAAGATATTTAAAAAATCAAATCGTATTCATGGGTTAAGAACAATAATCAGCGTTTAGTATTGTAATAACAAATTTCCTTTTCAATATGAACCATGCCCTATAATTTCTACATAGTTTTTGTCACTGAACAATAGACCGGTTCGGTAATGTATTCAAATGTTATACATACCTTTCAAACAAAGGTTATTCTTGACAACCTGAAAGCTTGCCCGATGCTTGCCGGACATAGCAACAAGTAATGTATGCAAACTGGATTCGAAGCATTGAGGCTCATTTATTTAAAAAAAAAAGCAGGTTAATGGAATAACTCGTCACTAGGTGCTCAGAGAAGAAATGTGCAAGAAATTTGAATACATTACAGAACCAGTCTATTGCATGACTGGATGATTGAGAACATTCAAAGATACACTGCATGACTAGTTCTCCAACTTATATCTAGAAAAAAAAGGCTTAACCCTTTCAAGACAATTGACCACATTTTGTGGTTTGGCTCAATAACTTTTCATCCAGAGTTCTAAAATATAAACCAGATGCATGAGTAGAAAGATGAAAAATTTCTGCACCCACTATGTCCATTTTTGGTACATGACCATATTACGTTTGATGCAAGGAATTTTAACAATGAGAATAAGCATTAAAATCCTTAAATTGGCAACACATTCAGAGGTTCTAAATCATTGCTTTTTATCAAAATTGGCAATTTTTCAACTTTTCAACAAAATTTTCAACCATGTATATTGTTTTCAAAAACATTGCACCTTATTAGAACCATGTACCACTAAAAGAAAAATATTATTGTTGCCAATTTGAAGAACAAAATGTGATCAATTTAGCCCTTAAATAATTCTTGTTCTGAAAGGGTTAAAGGAAGTATAACATTTCCTCACATTCTCTCAATTATGCCCATTCCAACGAAGGTGCCGGGCCTCAGATCTGTAATTGTGTTATTCTCCATGTCTCTGTATAGAGATAAGAGATACACAGACAAAATTGACCGAAAATGAATTAAAACGTATTAATGATGTACTGTTTATTTGAGAGGTGTAGTTTATTTGACATAATGACATTCCCTTGACTATATTTTACTTTTGGGGTCTTCCACTCACTATTCAATATTCAATATTAAAATAACTTTAATTTCCTTTTTGTATGAAATAAATATTAAATACATGTTTACATTTGCATATATAAAGGAAGAGGCGAGATTCCCAAAAGTACGAAGATAGTGATGGGATCACCATAACGAGACGAACATACATTACATTATGACACAAGGCATACGAAAATCTATCATCCATAAAAACCTAAACAAAACAACAACAACAACAAAAAAACATATATGAAATTGCTAAATGTCTAAGTATATGAATTTGGTAGAAAAACCTACTTCAAGATTATAGATTTAAAGTTTATTTCACCTCTCATTAAAAAACATGACAAAATATTCTTTCGACAAAATACAGAGAAAAAGTGATAAGAGTGTCTGAATTAAAAGGGGGAGCATACATGAATATGATAATAGCTTTGGATATAGACTAAATATGCATATGGATATAAAACCATTATATCTAGCGATGCCCGTTTTTTTTTTTTTTTTTTTTTTTTTTTTGTTCTTGATTTTTTTTTTTTTTATCATCGTTTTTCTTTTACACATAAAACATTCCATAACGAAAAGCATACATGAAACGTAAGCGGTCTAAATCCTGAAAACAACCCTCTTCAAAGTGATTCACACGGTTGAATTCCATATATCTGAAACAAAGCAGAAATTAAAAATAATGTGATTCAATGATATAAACTTTAAAAAGAAATAAATGTAGATGGGATTAACGTATGGCCACGAATGAATCTAACCACTGGCTGAAATGGTCCTCTAAATCGTCCATTCAATCTAGAATAACATGACTCCAGACCTGTGCCACATTCCAAATTTTTGGAAAAGCTGTATTCAATCGACCATAAACTGAGTTTACGCATCAGCAACGTACGCGGGATTCTAGGACGGAGATTAACAATTGTACATGACAAAGGACGCCTAGGCATTCTTTGTCGAAAATGACAGAACCAGAACGGCAATACCCCCGGGGGGGGGGGGGCACTCGAATTATATTTTGACGGGGTGTGCCTCACGAATCCCCGAAAAGGGGGTCTAAGGAACTGACTTCAAGGTGTAAAATACGGGGTCTTGGGAACTATGATCTATTGGGCAGAGTGAAAAACAGGGTCTAGGGAACTACAAAACTAACCTCGCTTTATCGGCGGTACACCTTCGCTATCGCAGGATCTCGAGACGGGCCGCGCCGGGGGCCGCGCCCGCGCCGTGTAGCGCTAGTAGCTAGCTAGCTGGAGCAGTTTTCAAGGCTCGCGCGACGAAAGGGCCTAGGGCGCGAGACCAGGTCGAGCGACCACTGCCTCCGCCACGCTCCCGGCCGCATGCGAATGGATATGTTTCATAACGGGGGTCTTCAGAGCGGGGCTGAGCGGCTCCTGGGCGGAACTGAGTATCTAGAGAACGGAAATCGGGGTCTGAAAAAGGGGGTCATCAAAGCGGCACGTCCCCGTACCACCAATATACGTGAGTGCCCCCCCCCCCCCGGGGCAATACCGTGCTAGATCAAGAGCGCACGATAAATTGCAAAGGCATCGTTCGCTCTGAATCTAGGACGAAACTACTGCTCCGGTTCTTCAATTTTCCACAGAGACTTCAAAGTCAAGTGCAATTGTTAATCTCCGTCCTAGAAGATCGTGGGTTTCGAATCCAACCCAGGCGGATGACTGAAGCCCCCGTTGCGTGTTAACGTGCCCCATCCCTGTTTCACAGGTGCAGGCTAGGTTACAGAAAACACCCTATCCCTCTGATAGGACTTAAATAGAGGCCCCGTGTGTAAGACAGTGATCATTTACGCACGTTAAGAACCCATTGTACTCTTCTCTTAAAAGTCAGGGGAAAACCCTGGTGTAGTGGTACATCTGCACATCCCAATCAGTTATGCCGGGAGGAGAGATCCGACGGTCACCGCGATGATTCAGTTTGCTTTTTCCCTTCCCAGGCCCAGGTGATGCCAAATACTTAATAATAATAATAACAATTCCTTGTAAACAATATATCGCATTCGCTGACATCACCAACCAATATGTATATAGCACTTTGTATATTCCGGGTGAGGTGATGAATACAACTATTATTAAATTTCACCAGTGGTATTGAATGGAAAGGTGAAAGACAGGTTTTACGGGGGCTGTGATTTCTTTATAAAGTTGTGTACTAAGTGCTTAACATCCGTGAGTTCTCTAATAGTTTTAATTGAATGGGGTAAAACACTCATGAGTTTTTTCTTTTAATACATACAGAGCATTTTGGGGGGCTAAGCATTGTCAAAGGGAACATTGGTGTTTTTGTTTCAGGGGGTCTGACATCCCCTTCCCGATGGGAAAGTTTGTCATTTTTTATATTTTTGCATTGTACATCCATAGCTCTTCCTTTTGAAAAAATTTGATCCCTGGTAATCCATTTGTAATGTCCAGTGACTGGCAAATAACACTGGAAAGTTGATATTCGGGTGAAAGGCGTCCCCCTTCTTCAATTGGCTGCAGAAGCCCCCCCCCCCCCCTCCCCGAAGATTTTTAAAGTTCTAATATTCGGGCAACCACCACTTCATATTCGGGCAGCGAGATGCCAGAATATCCACATATTTGGGCAGCGAGGTTCCCAGATAGTTATGTAGTTTATGTATTTTTTCACTACGAAAACTTTAAAGAATATTTCTCGATCGCTTCGCTCGTTGGCAAAAATTTAGAAATTGAGAAGTTGATATTCAGGCAAAAGGCGTCAGCCGCCCCCTTGCGAAAATGGCCCCTTATGATCAAGGTCTCTATCTCTGCGATTTTATTTTATTATATTTGTGGAGGGGGGGGGGGGTGAGATTAGGGTGCAGCATTGGGGGGGGGGCAAATTTGGGTGTCACACCCCCCCCCCCCATTCAAAATGTTCTAGCGACGCCCATGGTCACGCTAAGGAGCGATTTAATAGCCAAATGTGATTCGTATATATTTTCAGAACTGTCCAAAGCATAGGTCCAAAGCCCACTCCGCTATGCGTCGTTTTAATTTCGACAATCAAGAGTTACCGAGTGGGCTAATTGTATCGAATGCACTCAGAACAGTATGGTAGGCCCATTTTTTGTGATAATATGTTTCTAATCTAAAACAGTGCATAGCGATCCGAAACGAGCTAGAGACTTGCTCAGTTTTCGTTCATTCATTACACACACAAAATGAAATAAAATTAATAAAACAATGGGGAACAAATGTCATAGATAGGAAGCCAAAAGATCTACAGGGCATCATACCTTTAAAACTTCTCACAAGCGAATTTGACAAAAAATGAAGCGTAAATAGATCGAACTGCTCATTATCTTACTACTGTTATGAAAGATGTTTGGCATGAGTGCTCAACCTGGACACTCCAGCTCTTGTCATTTCGAATACGAGGGCATTTGAGGAGCAATCCTTTTCAGGGGACATTTCTACTATGTTCTTCCAAACTGACATGAAAGGAATGAGAAAGTTCACAAATTATTTTTCACTTTTCCCAGATTTCAACCTCCTCTTTAATAGTGGTTTATTCAAGATTTAGTTTTAGTTTTAACCCTTTCAAGACAATTGACCACATTTTGTGGTTGGGCTCAATAACTTTTGATTCAGAGCCCTGAAAAATATACCAGATACATGAGTAGAAAGAGCAAAAATTTCTGCACACACTGTGTCAATTTTTGTTACATGACAATATTACGTTTGATCCTAGGAATTTTAAAAAGGAGAATAAGATTTAAAATCCTTAAATTGGTAACACATTGAGAGGTTCAAAATCATTGTTTTTTATCAAAATTGGCAACTTTTTCAACTTTATAATGTATAATGTTTTCAAAGACATTACCCCTTATTACAATCTTGTAGTACTAAAAGAAAAATATTATTGTTGCCAATTTGAAGAACAAAATGTGATCAATTTAGGCCTGAAATAATTCCTGTCCTGAAAGGGTTAAACATTTCCTGTCACTCACAAAATTGCAAGGTAGAAGAGATTCCGAAACGTGCCTTGTTCCAGGACAGTCAGATTGTTTTTATTGACGAAACTGATAAATGAGAAAGGAAAATGTCATTATCTTAATATTTCAAGAAATAAAAAAGGTTTTCTATTCAAGTAAGGAAATAAAACAGCATTCTGAGGGACAGCCATGCATTATGATTTTTCTTTTCAACAGATCTGCAAAGAGATGTAAATAGGTAAAATGCTCGACTGAATAGTTCACAAGAAATGAAAAATAATGATATTTCATAAGGCCATACAACGGATTGAGGCAGCCGTTGTTTCCAAAGCTTGTCCTTTTCATAAAACAATATTCCTTGAGTATTATGAAAGAGTTAAGCCCCCATATTATTGCTGAGGAAAAGATACATTACAGGTTAATGGGCACTTGACTCAAACTGGATCAACCCTTAAAAACAACAACAATAATAATTATATTCATAATTTCCTTGTACATTTTGTGTGACGTATAAAATCTATTTAGAAAACTATAAGCTAATAACTATACAAAGCGTAAATTTAACGAACAATTATTTTATATGTGTAATTCCGGTCCCACCATAATTAATGAAAATATATTTCACACTATGAAAAGTCTTAGGGGGGCAATTATTTTATTTCCCTTTGAAAGAAAAGAGGTGAAAAGTAATCCTTGATTTTCCGGCCACATTTTCATATTTTTCTTTTCTTCAGCGAACATAGAAAACATTAACGAATACCTACAGTTTGTATAGGCGAGGTAAACCATCGAATACTCCAGGTGGCAAGTAGGACAGTTCACATGAAGCAAGATTCCTTGAAATAGATTGAAATGAAATTACATAATTCATCAATCAATCCATCCATCTATCCGACAATTCATGGAAATTATAAACGATTAGTGAAATAATTTCCGTTATAGATTCCAATAAGCAGAGTGTTTGTTCGTTTTGATTAAATCAGCTTTGCTTGTTCAGAATGGCAACACTCATATGCTAGTTCCTAATACAAAAGAAAATAACCAAGTATCTGAATTTTGATTACGTTAATAAAACAAATTCATTGAAAAGTGAAAATATTGCCTACAACCTAATTCCACGGAAAAGGGTACTTGCGAATATCGTAATGTGATGCAATTTCAAAAATTATAACACGCAAAAAGCCATGTTCTTTTATTTTCAAATTGATTTTCTTAAAGAAATTTAATTCAAATACGTCAAAGAAATGATGCAGAATCGCTGACACGTGGAGCAGCGCACACCGTACTTCAGTTAGCACTCATTTAAGGGGTCTTTCAGGATTACCTGAGATTCAATATTTTTCTGGAAGCATTATTACATGAAAATCGCTCTGTCATTCGTACAGCTTAAAGAATTGAATTAATTACAAATAAGTAAGACAGTTCCACAGTTCCACTACTGCTAGAATTTAAAGATCATAGTTGAAATTCACGGTCAAGTAAATATCGCTACTTCCTAAAAAGAACAAAATTTCAACCATACGCATTATGCAATTTTTCAATCAAATTCTTTGAACCAATTCTCTCAAATTTCGTAAATTATATTTGTTGAAATTGTTGATCATATTATTCCTATGCTAGCTTATTCAAGTTTGATATATCATGACTTGTGAATATTACACTGTTTACAAGTCATGATTTTTGCATGATGGTTTTGCATGATGATTCTAAAGCATTTTACCCAAGAGTCCTGTCAGTAAGTGTTGAGTAAAGTTCTTTTACTGAATTAAAAACGATCGATTCTAGTTTTATTCATGAGGAAATGCTAGATCATAAAAAAGAACAACAACAAAAAGAACAAAACAAAACAAAACAAAACAAAAAAAAACATATCGTGGAGAGGACGAGATAAACTTACAGCATGTTAAGATACGACAGTCCGGAGAATGATCCTACTTCAAGCTTCCGTTGAGCGATGCCTTCCATATTACTATGAATAAATCCAAAAAGGAATGAAATAGCCCACAGAAAAGAATACCATGCTTTAATCATGTTAATGATCTCAGCATGATTGAGACCGGCATATATACCAGTAGACCGACATGACTGAGACGTTGGTCTCATGGGATGTAGGTCACGTGGAACTTTGGTCTCCTTACAACTTTCCAGAAAGGCCCACCAGACCGACAATGTCAGTCTCCCAAACTTTCGGCGCCGTGGGCTGTGACGGATCAAGAATAAACATACAGACATTATTCTTACTCTATACATCATTTTTAAAAGCCAACATGGGGGGGGGGGGGGTCATAGTGATTAGGACAATGATAATACATAATAGCAATAATGATAATAACGATAACGATGATAATGATGATAATGATAATGGTATTTTCAGAAGTAGTAGTAGTGCATGTCGTATAATGATTTAAATGATAATAATGATAATCATATTAATGATCAATACAAATGTTGCTCTATTTCCCACTCGATATGAAATATGAAAAACTTGGAAAAGAATATTCTAAATCAAACAATGATATTCTTCTACATGGGTAGGAAAAGGACGAGTACGGGAAAAAATGGAACTTGAAGAATGAGGTCTCATGACCCCGTTTCATATATTATTCCACGTAGAAAAGAAGATACTTGTGGCCGATATGTTTATATTCCAGACTTACAGTATCACGGTTCTCTTGGCAGTTAAGTCATTGTAGTCTTTTCTCCAGGGTTTCGTAGCGTTTACCCAAAATGGCTGCCAGTCATTTCCGTCCCAACAAGCGTGGGATGGACCATACTTCGAATTGAAAGGGGATGCACCGCACAAATATCCGCCTGGACATCTCACAGAACCTTATGGGTTATGCACATATATGGGTTTACGGGTTTCATTATGAGTATTCATGTGCATATATTCATTATGTGGTCATAACATTGTGTTAGGCAGTTGGTGAATGGGGGTCATTAAAACACTGATCAGATATGGTAAAGTTGGATAGATTTGTTTAATTCTTCGCCGTTAGAATAATTTTTTCTTTATTTGTCGGGAGTGACTCGAGGTCAATCGTAATAAAATGTAGACAACCTGCATATGGAAAAAAATGGGGGCTTGTCCGGGAATCGTCACCCTGGACCTCTCGCACCCAAACGAGAAACCGACAACTAACAACATGAATTTCCATATTTCTTCTCCAAAACTTTCCCCTCAGGCATGTCAGGGCTCTGCATGTATTCGCCATTTTTGGAAATGTCCAATGTGGGTTGATCTACAGCTTTTATGAAAAAAAAAAAAAAACTTGTCTTCACGTGCACCGATCTTCCTATACTTCGCTAAAGAGAAAAGGAAAGGGATGGAGAGAGACGGATAGAGAGATGGGATGGGAAAGCAAAGAGAGGGAGAGGTATGAAAAAGAGATGAAAGAGAGAGAAGAAAGGAGAGTTAAAGCAGAGAAGAGAGTGAGAGATGGAGACAGGAAGGGAGATGAGTAAAACGTACCACATTTGTCTTCATCATCATGTTGAGGGCAGTCATACCATTCATCACACAGGAATCGTGCCTGTAGACAAATATCTGAAGAACGGCACCGGTACGGGCAGTGTAGGTCTAAAATCGGGGAGGGGGAGACAGAGATTGATGATGACGGTGATGATGATGATGATGATGATGATGATGATGGTTAAAAAAAAGAAGATGAAGAAAATAAGAAGGTGAAGAAGAACAAGAAGAAAATGTACTACTTAATGGATTACGAGCAAATTTTCGGATACGTTTCAAAATTATTGGCCAGAAGTATTATACAAATAGCTTTTTTTGTGTGTCACATGTGGACGACAACTGGGAGGTGAAAAGGGCGTATTAAGCTTTTAAGAAGAAGCCCGCCCAAAATGCATGAGAATTTGGCTTTCGAAATCTATGTCAATGAAACTCAAGGATTTTCTTGTGGTAGTTATGTAGCTTCTAAACTTGGTACGAATTTGAAAACAAACTTAGGAGGGAAGTCCACCCTGATAATAATTTGGGTTTTAACAAAGTACACGTAAAGTAATGAAAGAAACAAATTAATGAAAATGAGAGGAAATTCTAATAACAGATTTAAAAAAGTTATGATCTTTAAAAGTTATAATCGATCAAACGCAAATTGGCAATTCCGTGCCGTAACTTTCGAGCACCTCTCCCATTTCATTTGTACTGAAAATTTTGTTAATTTCTATTTTCTTTGATGCTGAATAATAAAAGAAATAGATCTAATTCATACAGTCACTGAAAGTGGTTATGTAAAAATATATTTGCAATAATGATTAATAATTATATGATATGGCTATATCTTGAATTAAAAATTGACTATCTTGTTTAGAGAATATATAAATGTATGATTTGTTTTAGTAAATAACAAATTAGAGAGGTACTCGAAAGGTACGTCACAGCTGTTACTAGAATCAGACTTCGAACACACCCTGGGTTTCGCATCCGATCTCATCCGAGAAATCATGACAATCGATGACCTGATCGCACCTTGCGATTTCGTCAATGACCTGCAGTCCAGAACTGCACATGAAGTCGAGGGTGCTGTATGTAGAAGTTTGGCCACATGAGTTATTGGTCCGATCAGTACCTTCGTAAAGGTGAATGCAAGAAGTGTTTGTAAAATATATAATTCCTTTGTAGTACTCATAATGAAACTGATTTGCAGCAGCTATTTGGTTTGCTAAATCTGGTTGAAAGGAGATACAAAAGGTATTTTTGTCCAATTACAGCTTCATTCTTTCCATTTATATGTCTATTCTTAAGCGCATATAGATCTTTCAGCAACGATATGCGTCATAAAATCAGTGCATTATTTATTATTATTATTATTATTATTATCATTATTATTATTACTATCATCATCATCATCATCATCATAACTATTATCATTAGTATCATGATTATTCTTTTTCTTCTTCTTCTTCTTCTTCTTCTTCTTCTTATTATTATTATTATTACTATTATTATAATCATCATCATTGTTATTATCATTTTCATTATTTGTGTATAGCATCAATAATAATTTGTTGTTGTACAAATTCTATGTCTTTTGTGTGTATGCGTGTGTGTGTGTGTGTGCGTGTAGGCGCGTGGGTGTGTGTGTGTAATTATAAAAAAAGTAAGTTCTATACAGATATTCAGAAAACGCACAGAATGAAAAGACCATTTGGTTTTGCGGAAAGAAATATGATACCGTCGAGTGTTTAAAATATAAATGTAGTTTTTTAGCAATTGTTGATTTGGTTCGATTTAGTTTTTTTTAAAAGCAAACTGTAATATATATATATATATATATATATATATATATATATATATATATATAAATGAAATGAGCCAGCTTGACGACATCAATAAATCCATGGTATTCAGCTACGTCCTGAGTCTTGGCTCATTTCATTTATTTAATTTATCCAACCAAGACGGCCCGTCATGTTGTGTTTTAGCCAAATCCTTACAATTATATTATATATATATATATATATATATATATATATATATATATATATACATATATATAAAAGCGTGGGTGTGTGTGTGTGTGTGTGTGTTTGTGTGTGTGTGCGTCTGTACAGTTTACATGTGTATATGTATATAAAATCACCATTTATATCTAGCGTCCTGACATCGAAGGAGAAACCGTTGTGGACGAGGAATGTATCACTACAGAATTCAACCGTGACCAAGCCCTCTGGGAGGAGGAATGACGTCACGTTATCGCTGACCAATCGGAATGTTGTGGTGGTGGTGCCGTGTGCAGTTTTCGGGCTGTGTTTAATGGTAAGAGAATCCCAAGTACGTTCAATATCCAGTGTATTGATCGTCATGCGACCCTATATAGAAAAAATATAAATGGAAAAACAAAAACAAATGACGTGTAATGCCCATGAAAATATTATTTGGGTTAAAAATCACCATTTAAAATGGAATATGAGTAGTAGCCCATTAAAAACTATTATAATTTTTGCAGTGATTTGTTTGTTAGAGCTTTTGTCTGAACAGATTTTTAGTGTGAACACGATAAAAACTACTTTCGAAAAATAAACTCAAGGGCAATTTCAAAGGCCTATTGTACTGCCCAAAGAAATCAGGTTTGGATTACGTAATACGCCATTGTAATGTTCGCACATTTCTAAAGGTGACAGACAGGGCTTCTGAAATTGCCTTGAGTTGATTTTTCGAAAATAGTTTTTATCGTTTTTTTTTTTGTTAAATATTGAAAAGAAATTTTAAAAAAAAGGCTTCGGGAACTGCGGGCATTCCATTACTGAAAACATCAACTAAAGGGTTAATATATCGATAATTATAAGGCGACGAAATATATATATATATATATATATATATATATATATATATATATATATATGAATGGATAGTTCTGCTTCGGACTTGCAAAGTTAAGGAACAAGACAAGATAGGAATGAAAATATCCGTATACGATGAAAAGATTCGAATTTTCGGCCATCATCAGGAAATGATGAAATTTATTACTAGGTAGGTACACAAAAGAGCATGAAGCGAAAAAAAAAAAAAACAAACAAACAAAAAAACAACGCAAAAGCTCCATGGATACCAGCGCAACCATGGTAGAGATCAGAAAGGAGAGGAGAGAGAGAGAGAGAGAGAGAGAGAGAAAGAAAGATATTGCATGAGTTTCCATGAAGCTTTCTCCTCTTTTGTTTTCCTTTTCTCTTCTTTTATGACGTTTTATTACGCCTCTATCTTTATCTCTCTCTCTCTCTCTCTCTCTCTCCTTTCTGATCTCTACCATGGTTGCGCTAGTATCCATGGAGCTTTTGCGTTTTGTTTTGTTTTGTTTTTTTTTTTGGGGGGGGGGGGTTTATTTTTTTTTTTGCACTTCACGCTCTTTTGTGTACCTACCTAATAAATTTCATCATTTCCTGATGAAGGGCTATGGCCGAAAATTCTAATCTTTTCATCGTATCCGGACATTTATATATATATATATATATATATATATATATATATATATATATATATATATATATATATATACATTATTTCAAATTAACCATTGGCAATATGCTGTAGCTCTAAAATGTTTACAGCGAATACAAGGATATTTTGAATATTTTCCATCGCCCCTACATGGGTCATTCATATGTGGGTAATCATGGTAATACTCAGTGGCTAGCAACTGTTACAAAGGATTTCTGGCCCGCCGGACAAAATGTGATATAATTTTTGATCTAGATCCCACCCCCCCCCCCTCCCCCATTCAACTGACCTGATAATAAATTCATAGTCAAAACATTCTAGCCTTATAAGTATCGTAGCAAGCTTTTTAGTAATGGATCTTCAGCCAGAGAAAATCTATTGTCGCACGCACTGCATATCATTTTTTTTTCATAGATCCTTATACTTTATGAGATGATGGTGGCATTGATAACTATAATTAAAACAGTATACTCCGATTGGGCCCCCCCCCCCCCCCCCCCCCGAGAGGGGGGGGGGGCATTTTTGCTGCATGGATAATCACTGCTACAACCTCGAGTATTAGGATATTGAATGCGAACAAGCGCTTTTATACATCGAACTTTGTACTTTTCATTAGCATTCAAACTCCGCTGTAAGGGTTTAATCATAGTTGAATAGCGAGTGCTTTTCAATACATGTATACAATAATTGAATATACAAGCCCGTTAATTATCTGTGCTGATTTATATATAACCATTGAAAAAAATAGAACCTTCTCAAGTTCTTACCGTCTGACCAGCGGGTATTTCGAAGCTCCATTCTCGCCGATTCCCCGGTGGGTAAGGCTCTGGAAAGTTCGGGGAAACGATGGTAGTTAAATAGTCTTCATGGATCTCATATCTACATGGCTCATGTCCAGAAAATGCATCTGCAAAATTGAAAAAATTCTTAGGGTAAAGATCCATGTTTTATTCATTGTCTTTAAAATATAATGCATCAGTATAGAACAATCCAGAAAAAGTTAAAAGTTGGAAGAAGTTGTCCCACATAAATATAGGTTTTCCCTGTCAAATTCGTAAAATAAGCTTTCTCATTCATTTTCAAACGCTCGTATTCAATCGTTCAAATTCATTTCCAGCATGTAAAAATGTGCTTCGAACATCCAAATAAATCTATCGTCGTTCAATTTAAAGAGGCCAAAGCGTCATTCAAGTTCATCTATGACGACTTGGGTGCGAATTCTCGAGTTTTACTTTCCATTTCATTAGTAGGCAGTTAGCAGTATGTTCATTCATTTTCAAAACGGTACGAGAAGTACATAAAATAGCAGGGTTTTGCCCTTTTTTGTCCTTACATCTTCAAATCTTTCGTCGTCATTAAAGCATGGTAATCATGGTAATGTTTTAAAATTATAATTTGCTGTTAAAAAAATGATGTATCCATCTAATCATAAGCAGGGGCGTCGATCCTGGTGGGGGGGGGGGGGTCAAACATATCGTTTTGCCACCAATAAATCCGGAGGTGTAAAATAAAATAAGGAAAAACTGATGCAAAAGTCAGGAAATGAAACCTTCCAAACAATGAAATATTACACGATTAGACTTCAATTTCGCCGCGCGCTCCGGGCGCAAACTCTCTAATTTTCAATGTTTCATGTAATCGTGAAGAAGCTGGTTTTAAGAGGCGTTAAAAAATCATGAAGGGTACTATATCATGAAGGGTACTATATATATATATATATATATATATATATATATATATATATATATATATATATATTTCATTTCATTTCATTTATTTTATTTTCCATTTTCAACAGAATATAACAACGTAATTACATCATAATATCATAAACCATTTTCAACAATATAAAAACAAACGTAAATACATCCTAAATAATATCATGAACAAAATCCATGTAATAACAATAATTTTCATTCAGTGTAATTTTCAAAGATAATTATAATAAATAAATGCTGAAAATGGAGGGGAATGCTAAAAAGCAAAGCTTGTATTTTGCAAACCCCTCAAAAAAATTTCTGTACAATTTATATAGCAAGTATACATTAAAAAAAAAGATACACACGCATACACACACACCCTCACACCCCCGCATACACCAAAAATAATAACTGCAACACCCCCCTCCCCCCAAAAAAATAACTTATCGCCACAGAAAAGAGAGAAAAGAAAAAGACGAACAAAAGAAGACAAACAACACCAAAGAGAACGAGGAGAGAGAGAGAGAAAAACACACACACACACACCCAATGGAAATAAACAAACAAAAACAAACAAAAAACAAACAAAACAAAAACAAAACAAAAAAAACAAACAAACAAAAAGAACGCTGGCTTATTAGAAGAGGAAGAGGGAAAGATAGATATAGAGAGCATGCGCAGTATTGGGGGCGAAATACGATTTGAAATATGAAGCAAAAATTGAATAAAATCATAGCAGAATGCAGAATGCAGATTTAACAGAGAATTTACCATAAGTCATGGGGATGATGATGATTCCATCTAAAAGTTATAAGTTTCAATCAGTCAATTTCCTACCAAGAATCAATTTGATTCCCGGTAGGAAACCAAAAGAAAAGTCTTTAGTTGTTTCTTGAATGAGTGTGAACTGGGAGCATCTTTAATATTCGATTTAAGATTATTCCAAAATTTTGGTCCGGTGAAAGTAAATATAGATTTTGTGAAGATAGTTCTAGTAAGGGGTAAATGAAATTCATTTGATTGTCGTGTGGAGTATTTATGAATAGTCATATTCTTACAGAATATATCCCTGAATAGTGCAGGTAACAAGTTATTATTTAATTTATACATGAACTGACCGAGATTATGACGATACAAATCTTGTATTTTTAAGATTTTATTTTCGAAAAATAGTGGGTCCGTGTGTGATTTCCAGGAAAGATTTGATATGATACGGACTGCCTTTTTCTGTAATGATAAGATTCTATCAAGATAAGTAGAGTGTGTGTTGCCCCAAGCAACTAAACCATAATTTAAATAGGGCAATATTTATGTAGAGTATAAAGTAAGAAGAGTAAATTTTGGAAAATAATACTTTAGTTTATTTAAGACTCCTATATTTCGGGAAATCGTTTGACATACACTGTCTACATGGGATTTCCAAGAGAGTTTATTATCTATAATTAAACCTAAAAATTTAATGGAAGAGACTTCCTCTATAAGCATATTATCTGAAATGATATTATCGGGTAAATTATTTAAAGAGTTACTGAATGTCATTAGTTTAGTTTTCTGAAGATTGAGGGACAGTTTATTGGCTCTTATCCAATGAAGTAATTTTCTGAGCTCAGAGGTTAAAACATTTGCCAATGTATGAATGTTAGTGTGCGACAAAAAAACATTAGAATCGTCGGCAAACAATAGGAAAGAAAGGATATCTGAAGAATTACTAATGTCATTAATATAAATTGAAAATAACATATATATATATATATATATATATATATATATATATATATATACCTTCATTTTAAATGACTCCATTATAAACGTTCTGAACATACATAGTTCAATGCAAAGTTTGAATTTTCATATTCATTCAGGGGTTTTTTCTCCACTTTAACATTTTTATTAGTCCCCCCCCCCCCCCCCCCCCCCATTATTCCATGTTTAATCTTCTTTCCTTAATTAGCTGTTATGTAAGATTATCCCATCATTTTGTCGTTTTCCATGTGATCTTTACAGTGGCCGCCGCGTAGATACGAACACAATTTCTATTGTTAGTGGGGGGGGGGGGGGGATGATGAATAGATCACCCCACCCCCCACTAACAATGGATAATTATGCGTGTCTGCGCCCGTGGATTTTTAATTCCATTTTCTGTTCATGATATCGATATATATACTTGACTTGAGTTCAAATTACCATCATATCTTTATCAATGCTATGATGATCAAAGGCGGCGGTCCCGGGGGCAGGGGACATAGTGCCCCCAAAATGCCCCTTTTCATAGCTGATAAGTGCCCCTTTTTCTTCGTTTAGTGCCCCTTTTTCTTTCTCATAAGTGCCCTTTTTTATTTTCTGATGAGTGCCCCTTTTAACCTCAGGAATTAGTACCCTTTTTGTTTAGTTATAAGTGCGACATCGGCAGATACTTGTATATATTATATATATATATATATATATATATATATATATATATATATATATTCTGCATTTTTTTTTTTGGTAGGTGCCCAATTTTGTTGGTGCCGGCGCCCCTGATAATGATTAAATTGAGTGCCAAATGAACATCGTTACGTTACGTTGTCTTCCCCCCCCCCCCAATCCGAAAAACGGATCGAGGCCCCTGATTATAAGGTGTAAAAACACATTGACTACCCTTAGCTTTTCATACACTGTATCATTTCAATTGTGCACAATGTATTCAAAGTAGCCTTTCACATATTATTGTGTATCTTTTTTATTTTGTCTAATCTTATCTTTAAGTTTACCATTCGCTTTGTTATTTCTTCTTTTTGTTTATCACAGGGCCCCCGAAATAGGAGGAGGCTCAGGGGACTCGAGCAACCCCACTTCATATAGTCAGAAATCGTTCCACGGCGCTTGCTTTTGTTTATCAACTTTGTTTTGTTCCATGACTTTACTTTTTTGTATCATTGTTCATCATTATCATCTTTAACTGATTTATTTATTGCAAGAACACAACTTTTCATATTGTTTCTAAATCCTAGCATGTAAAGAAAAAAAAATGGAAAATTCGAAGGGAAGAAGTGCATTGTTAAATCCATTGCTTAAATCGCGAACATGCTTCTCTATTGATGAATTCGAATTCCCAAATGTTCGCGATCCGAAGCTCCCGTGAATTTGTATGCTCATTGGGTAAAATTCTAATTTGAATGTTCATTCTATCAAAATGCATGAGGAAAGTATGCGATCGCTTGCCCTAAAAAGCAAATCAAATTCTCTTTTTAGCAACTGAATGTTGATCTTGATGAGCATTCAAATTCAAATGAAATCGAGCGACTGTGCATCAATTCGGGTGCTCTTTTGATGAATTTGACCCGTTAAAATAATTTCCAAAATATTTTCAGAACATCTTCTTCCCAGTGGATAGCTTAGGGACTCTTCTATAAATGACCCCAAAAAATCTGACGATATCTTATGCTTTATTGCAAAAGGTCATTTTTGTGAAAGGGTGCAAAATTGATACTTGACAAGAATTGGTATTTATATCAACAAAATTGAGAACCGTAGAGAGTTTGAAAGTTGGAAAAAGTCTCGCCAAACAGATATTTCAAAATAATGTTCAGGGAAATTTCATACCTGTCGATAATTCATTCTCTCTTCTATCAAATGACACCAAAACATTTAGCGATATTTTATGCTTGAGTGAGCAAAGCCACTTTTGTGAAAGGGTGCAAAATCCACACTTAAGTACAATTTGTATCTGTTCTGGCTGGTATCAGCGAAGTTCAGAGTCTTAAAAAGGCTAAGAAATTGTCATATTCTGATCAATAAAGACAATTTATGAAAGAAGAGACTCGTTCTCCGTATGCCCGAGCATATCACATCAAAACTTTGTGCCTGGGTGAGTTAGCCAGCTTAAATTAAAAAACTGACCAAAAAGTAATATTTCATAACACTCAATAAAGTATTTCATTGCTTCACAATTGCTCACTCAAGCGTAAAATGTTGCTGTGATATGTAAGGATATATCAAGAACAAAGCTTGTCCTTTCATAAATTATCTTTTAATGACAGAACAAATATATTTGTTCTGACTTGTATGTTTACTGGTATACCAGTTCTTGTCAAATGTGGATTTTGCACCCTTTCACATAGCTGAATTTTTGCTCACTTGAGCGTAAAATGTTACCAGAATTTTAAATGTCATTTGATAGAAAAGAGCATAAACTATCAACAGGTATCAACATTTCTTTTGAATATTTTGAAATATTTATTTTGGGAGACTTTTTCGAACTGTTAACTTTTTTGGGACGCACTGTACATCGCTGAAAGCGTAAATATAGCTCCACTATAATGCAATTATTGCTGGAGTGCAGGAAAAGCTCTTGCAATTTTCTTTTCCATTTGGGTTCACTGATTTCAAGCATCAATGTTTACAGCTTTAATCCCTTTCTACAGCATTCCTCTTAATTAAATCTTTCTCCTCTTTAATCTAACTGATTTTCTCACTTCGTTTTATCACTTATTTTTACCTCTTTTTTTACGGTACCATTCGATATATAAAACCATAAAAACGAATTGCATGCAATATTCTTTACCAAAATAAAATCCAAAATGGTTTCAAAGTGAATACAGTGATTATAAAATTTGTACCATTATTTTGACTAATGGTGATATGATGTATTTGAACTATTTATTCAGTTATATGTTATATTTTTGAATAAATTCAATATTTAATTCCAATGCAATTCAATGTAGTTTAAGCACCAAATCTTTAAAAAATGCCTTAAAAAAATTAATATAAGAAATACATTTTTCCTTGGATTCTGTGTTGTTTTTTTCTTTCTTTTTTCTTTTTTCTTTCTTTCTTTTTTTTTTGTTTTGTTTTTTTTTGTTGGGGGGGGGGGGTTACATAAACCGGAATAATTACATGCCCTCAAATTGACAAGATATTTCAATATCACAACACAAACTTGAATCACTGCCCTAGTGGCATGCTTAAAACTGTGGGTTTTTTTTTTACTTTTGTGATAAAATAACAACAGAAGAAGTGGAACGAAGACATTGTATGAACGAAGAGGTTATAAACATGCACAGAAAGATGAAGTTATAACGAAAATAAGATTTGTAGAGGAGTAAAAAAAGTCTTACTTTTTTTAAAACCGTACAAAGGATGCATTTCAATTTCAGCGAAAAAGTAAACTTACAAGAAGCTGTAAAAGAAACGGACAAAAATGGGCAAGAGAAGAGAAAGAGAGTCTCAGAGGACCAAAACAATTTTATCCCAAATACGTAATCTTACCTAGATGTAGAAGAAGTGAAAATACAATGACGAATCTCAGATGGTGCTGCATCTTTGTTGCCTTTCTTATCGATCTGAAAGCATGTTGAGTGATATATTTTCCTCCGAATAAGACGCAAAAAATAGACAAAAATCGCAGTCCACTCTGACTACGTTCCGTCAAAAGGTGAGATTGATTTTGAAAGAGTGAGGTATATATATATATATATATGTAGGTTTAGTTTTCAGGGTTACACCATGTAATTCTTTCAAGGAATAAGAGCCCTGAAAAGGGCTGGTGAGCTCCGCTAAGAGCTCTGTGGTTCTCGACGTTTCGATCAGTATGCTCTGATCGTCATCAGGAGAATGACTAGAACACTGCCCAGTGGAGGCTATTTATTGCCTACGGAGGGATCCGATTCACAGCCGATTGGCGCCAATCGGAAATGCCCGCGAATTCTATTCACGGCTGCATTCTCATTCTGGTCACTGATGGCGCTATAATTCCTCTAAACAGAGAAAGCACCGGACGGTGCCATTGTTTTCTCTGAATAAAGAACAAGGGCCAGATTTTCCGCTGAATGATTGCTCCCCTTAGAGCCGGTATTTAGTGAAGTATCAGCGACACTTTCATGGTGGAGAAACTGAATTGTAGGTTTAGTTTTCAGGGTTACACCATGTAATTCTTTCAAGGAATAAGAGCCCTGAAAAGGGCTGGTGAGCTCCGCTAAGAGCTCTGTGGTTCTCGACGTTTCGATCAGTATGCTCTGATCGTCATCAGGAGAATGACTAGAACACTGCCCAGTGGAGGCTATTTATTGCCTACGGAGGGATCCGATTCACAGCCGATTGGCGCCAATCGGAAATGCCCGCGAATTCTATTCACGGCTGCATTCTCATTCTGGTCACTGATGGCGCTATAATTCCTCTAAACAGAGAAAGCACCGGACGGTGCCATTGTTTTCTCTGAATAAAGAACAAGGGCCAGTGACCAGAATGAGAATGCAGCCGTGAATAGAATTCGCGGGCATTTCCGATTGGCGCCAATCGGCTGTGAATCGGATCCCTCCGTAGGCAATAAATAGCCTCCACTGGGCAGTGTTCTAGTCATTCTCCTGATGACGATCAGAGCATACTGATCGAAACGTCGAGAACCACAGAGCTCTTAGCGGAGCTCACCAGCCCTTTTCAGGGCTCTTATTCCTTGAAAGAATTACATGGTGTAACCCTGAAAACTAAACCTACAATTCAGTTTCTCCACCATGAAAGTGTCGCTGATACTTCACTAAATACCGGCTCTAAGGGGAGCAATCATTCAGCGGAAAATCTGGCCCTTGTTCTTTATTCAGAGAAAACAATGGCACCGTCCGGTGCTTTCTCTGTTTAGAGGAATTATAGCGCCATCAGTGACCAGAATGAGAATGCAGCCGTGAATAGAATTCGCGGGCATTTCCGATTGGCGCCAATCGGCTGTGAATCGGATCCCTCCGTAGGCAATAAATAGCCTCCACTGGGCAGTGTTCTAGTCATTCTCCTGATGACGATCAGAGCATACTGATCGAAACGTCGAGAACCACAGAGCTCTTAGCGGAGCTCACCAACCCTTTTCAGGGCTCTTATTCCTTGAAAGAATTACATGGTGTAACCCTGAAAACTAAACCTACAATTCAGTTTCTCCACCATGAAAGTGTCGCTGATACTTCACTAAATACCGGCTCTAAGGGGAGCAATTATTCAGCGGAAAATCTGGCCCTTGTTCTTTATTCAGAGAAAACAATGGCACCGTCCGGTGCTTTCTCTGTTTAGAGGAATTATAGCGCCATCAGTGACCAGAATGAGAATGCAGCCGTGAATAGAATTCGCGGGCATTTCCGATTGGCGCCAATCGGCTGTGAATCGGATCCCTCCGTAGGCAATAAATAGCCTCCACTGGGCAGTGTTCTAGTCATTCTCCTGATGACGATCAGAGCATACTGATCGAAACGTCGAGAACCACAGAGCTCTTAGCGGAGCTCACCAGCCCTTTTCAGGGCTCTTATTCCTTGAAAGAATTACATGGTGTAACCCTGAAAACTAAACCTACAATTCAGTTTCTCCACCATGAAAGTGTCGCTGATACTTCACTAAATACCGGCTCTAAGGGGAGCAATTATTCAGCGGAAAATCTGGCCCTTGTTCTTTATTCAGAGAAAACAATGGCACCGTCCGGTGCTTTCTCTGTTTAGAGGAATTATAGCGCCATCAGTGACCAGAATGAGAATGCAGCCGTGAATAGAATTCGCGGGCATTTCCGATTGGCGCCAATCGGCTGTGAATCGGATCCCTACGTAGGCAATAAATAGCCTCCACTGGGCAGTGTTCTAGTCATTCTCCTGATGACGATCAGAGCATACTGATCGAAACGTCGAGAACCACAGAGCTCTTAGCGGAGCTCACCAGCCCTTTTCAGGGCTCTTATTCCTTGAAAGAATTACATGGTGTAACCCTGAAAACTAAACCTACAATTCAGTTTCTCCACCATGAAAGTGTCGCTGATACTTCACTACCCATTGCCGGGTATATATATATGATGCGTAAAATGTTCTGGTGTTCGCTGTCTGTTCAGTGCCACATACGCACAGCTGTATAGAAGCAGCAACGGCCAATCAGATGTGTCGCTAGATCATTTTCAGTTGAAGAAGGGGGGGGGGGGGGGGGGGGGGGAATTTGATTGAATTTGCCATGAAGTTTGCTTAAAATTTGCCAGAACCAAAATGGGGTGAGGGCTATCTAACGATGGTGATAACTTATCAGATTTTCAGATTTGCCTTCAGATTTGCCTCTTTTTTTATCCTACAAGTCAAAATGGAAATGTCATATTTTTTATGCGATTGGCTGTCAGGCTTAGTTACATGTTTTGCGACAGTAGATCAGTAATTGCTCCAAACATCCTTTCCCCCTTTTAGTAAAGCCTACGTTCCAATTCTCCCAAGAAAAAAATAAAATAAATGAATTTACAAATATTCCCGCAACTTTACTTCATATTCGGCAGCGAGATGGTCTCTTCGTTTGTAACTGTATATGTCTTATGCTGTGTACTTCCCATGACGAAATTACATTTTCACCATGAACTAATCATGAATATATTAGACATGTCTGGCGAGCTCTTGAAAAGTAATTATACTTATAGATTATTTTATACCTGATAATACTATTGAACCTAGTCCCGTAGTAGCTTCATAGCGAGATTCAATTCAATTTCAATTTCAATTGCATTTCAATTACAATTTATTGTTCAATATTGGAAATTAGTTTTGCTCTCATTTGCAAACATAAATATATCAAAATAACTTTACAAACAAATATATAGCATGACATAGACATTCTTCAGTATATTTTAGTTTACTTGATGATTGTGAGAAGAAATAAGTGAATGTTCGAATGGTCGACATGATCCGGGAAAATTACAGAAATAAATAAGAACATAAAATCAGGTAGAATTTTGATTACACGTGCGGATAGAAAAGGGAACGAAAGGAAATAGAAAACGTTGAGTACGAGAGTTCACTGATCGAAGTGGTTTACTAGTCCGATTACGGCATTTTGTTTGTGAAATGTACACTGATTATTTTGATGTTTTAAGAGGATTAGACGAAGTGCTTGAATCGTTACCACTTAGATATTTAAGCAATGTCATTAAAAATTTGCTTAAAATATATATATATATATATATATATATATTTTTTTTTTTTTTTTTTTTTGGGGGGGGGGTTCTCTATTTTTCTTGTCTTTTGATTGGGGGCACATACTACCCTCCCCCCTCACCCCCCCCCCCCCACGTTAGCTACGCAATGTCCCAATTCAAAATTTTATCGGTCTCTTCAAGAATACGTTCCAAAGAAATATTTTCTATGAATTATGGATATTCATCTATAATTATAGTGGGGAGGAATTTAGTAAATGACGATGACCTAATTAAAAGTTGCCAAAGTGCCCATATGATCAGTCGCACCTGTCAGCTTCAGCTAATTATCAAATGAACCTCATCATAATGCTGGAAATATTATGTCCTCTTTTAAGATTATAAGTGAAACTTTGTTGGGGGTAAGGGTTACCACTGCACTGTATCAAGACGACTACATCTGGCCAACTATCCAAGGACAATGACCTTTGTATGATAACCACCCCCAGAAAACTACCCCGATGAAATTTATCGAAATTACAACTCTGACTACTCTCCAGTAGAACAACTACCCCAAGCGCAGGTACCCCCGAACAACTTACTACTAGGATCCCCTCCCCCTCCCCCTTCCAAGAAAATGCCGTATAACAAGGCATGATGTGCGAAAGCAGAAGTAGGCTGGTGTGCGTTAATATAGCGATTGGTATAATTTGCACTGGCACTCGAGTCTTCTACATGTATTATGTCTTTTTAAATAAACGTAAGGCACGTTGCACATGAGGCGTCTTCTCGCTGACGCAGAACTGCGTCATCATCTGGTGCGGTCTTTGATGCGCGTTGGAAGACAGATGTCGCAATCTAAGTGACGCCTAGTCTGCAATTGGCTTAATCGGAGAACTGTCGCATTGCTGCTAGATATTGAACTGTAAAGGCCGGCTCACACGAGACGTTATTTCAAATCCTCATCACCAGTGCTAATCGGGCCCGTCTAGGGAATTGACCCGTACGCCAGTTATTAAAAGTATTTTTTTGCAGTGTCCATTTTGCAGTCACTATTTAAACTGCATGTATATTAATCTTTCATGACGCGCATACCAATCACTGACGCGATACTAGCGTCAGCAAATAACGCCTCCGGTAAAGCCCAGCTCACAAGAGGCGTCATTCGCTGACGTTAGAACCGCGTCAGTGACCGGTTACTGTCTAATGCGCGTCATGAAAGGCACAGGTAGCACAGGTAATGACGCAGTCGAAATGACGCCTCGTGTGAATCGGCTTAACAAGATGAATAGACAGAATCATCGCAAAAATGTAGTGAGGACAAAAACCTGCTGGTATATGCAAGTACTGAACTGGAAATATGTGTTCGGGAGATTGAACAAAGGAAGGGAAAATTTAAAAGAGGGGGAAATTATATAAAGACTGACATTTTTAAAAAGGGAAAATTTTGTTGTGATATTAGTCCCTTTTTTATTTTTTTCATTTTTTGAATTTTGTTTGGTTTTATGTAATTCCTTCAATCGTATGGGCATACATGGATTTGTTGATGTATTTTGCATCGTGGGATTTTTGATGATTTTTATTTAATGTCGATGTAATCACATTTTTTTTATGAGAGCAAAAATTAGGAATCAAAAGATTTTTTTAAAGAGCTTGTGGTGATGATGAACTGGGTAATGAAGCTAACATATTTTCTCCAGAAGTTTGTTTAAAATGTTATAAGGGCAAAGAAGCTGAGCTTTTGAAAGGTTTAAATTGTCTCTTTCCCTATTTCTCTTCCTGTTTGCCCCTTAGCGTTTCTAAAGGACAAAATATGCATGAAAACTATCATTAACATCACGGTTTTATAAAAACATTCTCTGTACTTCAGAATAAAATAGAAATTTTTTTGTGATTGTGTGTTGGGTTGTACGAAAAAAAGGGCAACTCTGCCTTTTAGAAACCATTATTGACATGTATAACGTTAATGCATTCTGGCTGGCTGAACGCATTAGCAGAGAAATAGAAGGTTCTTTTTTCTTTCTTTTTTTCAACAAAGGATAGGTTCACCAATGCAAACCCCTAAGCAAGTAAGAGCAAATAAATGTGATTTTGATATTTGTGGAAAAAAGAATCATATTCATTATGTTGTTTCTGGAAGAGACTTAGGCTTACAAGGGTAGGGGGCTGCGGCTATTCTTAGGGCAGCATTCGCCTTTATATATCTGGGCAAATGTAACCTCGTATTTGGGCAACAAGATTTTTATAAAATGCATGTCCTATCATATAGTACATTTTTGTGGCAGAATTCCATTTACAGAATAATAAGTGTCAATAATTTTGTTCGCTCGCTACACTCTCTCGCGAAATTTTGAAACAGGAAATTTGAAATTAGGGCAGGAGACGTCAGCCCCATGGAGGAAGTGCCTGTAATACCTCTGTCACACCAACAAGATCGACGCTTGGGCCCCGTTTCATAAAACTTGTCATCAATGACAAGTTGCAATAACTGTTATAAGCTACTGAAATCCTTGCATCTGATTGGCTAAGAGCAAATTGGTTGGTAAAAATCACCGACAAGACACATGATGAAATGCCCCCCCCCCCCTTGGCCCCGTATCATAAAACTTGTTATCAATAACAAGTTGCAATAAAGGAAGGACGTAAGTTCTGTATGGAATGCTTTTTGGATTATTTTTTACATAACATGTAATATGGTTATCGGCCTGTAGGTACTTGGGCTGCTTTTGTCGCCTGACTTAAAGATTGGTTGAAATCACCCATGTTGGAAAAGATAATTCTAAAAATAAAATCCGTATTTTACTGTCAGTTCTGGTGAAGCGGTGTATCGGAATGATTGTGTAAATTTCTTGGTCGCCGCGAGCGCCATGAGTGCTGAATCTCCGAGAAAAAAAAAATGGTCGTAAAAATTCGGTCTATATCGCACCATGCACACACCTAAAAATCCCATACATTTTCGCGCGCGCGATACGGACCGAGTTTTTGCGGTCGATTTTTTTTTCCTTCATTTTTTTGGGTCGAGTTTGGAACCTAGGCGATTTATGAACGCTAGAGAGGCGAGACGCAACAGAGAAAAGTCGGCAAATATTTCTTCAGTTTTAAACAGGATTTTGAGCTTGAAATCACATGGAAATTACAGAACTGCTTCGGTTTGGCCATTTAAGGTAGGAGTGTGATTTCTGACCGCCGAATTTAAAATTTAGTATTTTAAAAATATTTTTAATTTTCGTCCCCATATATTTTGTACTTGTGTGTGAAAAATACCTACTCTCCAGCAATTAATCACTCGTCCAATGTACGAGGTTATAATATAACATCATTTGTTATAATATATATGAAATATAACCTCGTACTTGTAACTGCTGCCCCCTACTGCTGTAATACTGTAGCAACCATCGATCTCTACCAGGTAGAGCTACCATGAGGTAGAGATCGATGTATACAACCAGGGGCGGCGCCAGGGTATTTTGATAGGAGGGGCAAGACGACCTAAAGATGACGTCATATTTTTCTCCATTAAATAACAAGGATAAAATAGAGTTATATGTTTAAGACCTCTCTTTTTAATACTCCTCTTTCTTCTTTCTTCCCTTTTCTTCCCTTTTCTTCCTCCTTTTCTTCTTTTTTCTTCTTCTTTTTTTCTTTTTTCACTACTTGAAAAATCATTGGGGGCGGTCGCCCCCTCTGCCCCCCCCCCTGTAGCGCCGCCCCTGTATACAACACACTGATCTCTTTTCCGTAAGAGATCAGTGACACAACAATAAAAATATGCAGATTTCCTCTCTCCACTTGGTCTTATCAAAAAATATTATGAAGGCAAAACTTGATGTTTCAAAAGCAAAATTTTTAGAATTTATGGTTTGGCTGGTCACCAAAGAAGAGGGACTTTCCCAGACAACATGCAGGTAAGTGAGATTCTAACTTTCACCTTTCCAATCTCGTAATTTTGATGTCGAGTTGCCACAGATTATTCGTGTAGCAGTGAAGAATGTGTATTCACCAACTTTTCGTCCTTTCCGTCCTACGAGTGGGAATTAATTGGACATGAGGTCCATACTGTTTACAGCTAGACCTCATGCATTGCAGGAGTAGGCTCACGTATGCTGCTCACTTCGAGAGTGGGGCCATTTTGAAAGGGTCCGGGGTAACTCGGCACTGTACTACTCTAGGGATATCTCCGACTCGGCGCAAAATCGAGTTAACCAAGAGAGCTGAATTGATCGCAAATACTAGTGTGATTTTTTGCATTTCAAGAAAACTTGATAGAAATATGCAAAATAGTTAATAGGGAGATAATGATAAAATTTCATGAAGTTTAATTGATAATGATAATAATAATAATAATAATAATAATAATAATAATAATAATAATAATAATTTATAAAGCGCAGAAACTATATATGTATATTCTAATGCGCTGCAAGAGCTCTTGATGTGCTAATAACTATGATTAGTAATCAAATGAAAAGATATGTTTTTAGTTTTGATTTGAAAGTATTAACAGTTGGTGATTTCCTGATATCTAATGGTAAGTTGTTCCACAGTTTGGGGGCTGCGCATACAAATGCTCGATCTCCTAAGTTTATTTTTGTTTTATATGATTGGGTTTGCAGTAGTAAAGTATCATGAAAACATGAAATTTTCGGCTGTTTTTGAGGTCCAGTGTGAAGCTTGCACTTAGCTGCGCGATGCCAAGTCTGCCCTAGTGTTGAGCTAGCCCGACCCCCTATATGTATGGATACCGGTGAGTGAAACAACGGGGGATGTAGCTTCTACAGTTCTAGTGTTTGAGATTGGTAAGAAGAGCTAAAGCGTTTGTATGAGGCATAGAGTAAATGCACATATCCATTCATCAGTTCATTGCAAAATCATTGTCAGAAGAGAAGTAATGCTTGAAACCAGGAGATAGAGGCGAAATCAATTCAAAAACAAAATCTGCAGTCATGAGGTAACAACAATCAAATTTATATTTTTTTCAGTATTGTTCTTGTTCAAATAAACTTTAGAAAAGCAGTATCATGATTGCAGCTACTCATTGCATAACATGATGTGCATTTATATATTTATTGATAAATGACATTGTCATGGTATAAAACACGATTCAATATGTAATACGTAAAGGAGAGTGAGTTAGTCATAGAGAAAGATGGAGAAAGGTGAGTTACATAATGTTGAGAATGAGGAGAAAGAAAGAAGAAAAATGGATGAAAAAGAAGGAAAGGGAAAATTAGGGAAAGAAATTAAAGGGCAATCCAACCTTAATAAGATCATTTGTATGAAAGCAGAAAAATAAGAAAAACAGGATGGCGAAAGTTTGAAAGAAATCGGACAAGGACTAAGAAAGTTATGGATGTTTGAAAAATGAGATCACTACATCTATGGGAATCTCAAATTGGCAATTTGGTCAGTCAATTGTGACATTTTTGTGGACAACTCTCCCATTTGTCGTACACAAAAATATCATTAATTTGCGGTTTTCTTCGAGGTGCTTTTACTCTCGGGGTTGTACTCAAAATATATTGGAGATAGCATATTGTTATAGGTCTTCATGAACGAAAAGATCCTACTGAGTAATGCATTTTGAAAAAAAGTGACATTTTAGTCATTTTGTGTGTTAGAGCGAATGGGGGGGGGGGGGTTGTCCACAGCTACATCACAGTGACATTACCTATTCGGCCAATTTGAAATTCCCATAAGCATAGTGATTACAACTTTCAAAAATTCATAACTTTCTTATTGCTTGTCCGATTTTGTTCAAACTTTCACCAATCTCCTTCTCTGATTTTTCCTCTTTCTTTCAAAGCAACTTGCTATCAAGGTTGGATTTCCCTTTAAATAAGGAGGGAAATTAGTTGTGAGTTTACATGTACATCATCACATACATGACAAAGAAAAAGCAAAATAATGCATCTTTAATAAGCGAGGCTCACATGAGGCGTCATTTCGATTGCGTCACTACCTGCGCTAATCGATCCTGTGAAGACAATTGAAGTATACGCCAGTTATTAACCCTTTCGAGACAAATGACCACATTTTGTGGTTTGGCCCAATAACTTTTGATTTAGAGCCTTAAAAAATATACCAGATGCATGAGTAGAAAGAGCAAAAAATTCTGCACATATACTGTGTCCATTTTTGTTGCATGATCATATTGCGTTTGATGCCAGGAATTTTAAAAAGGAGAATAAGATTGAACATCCTTAAATTGGCAACACATTGAGAGATTCAAAATCATTGTTTTTTGTCCAAATTGGCAACTTTTTCAACTTTTCGACAAAGTTCCTGACCATGTATATTATTTTCTAGACATTACATCTTATTAGAACCACGTAGCACTAAAAGAAAAATATTATTGTTGCCAATTTGCAGAACAAAATGTGATCAATTGAGCTCTTAAATAATTCATGTCCTGAAAGGGTTAAGACTATTGTTTGCACTGTTCATTTGGAGGTCACTTTTGAAACGATATCCCTCTTCTATGATGCGTACCAGTCACTGACGCGGTCCTAACGTCAGCATAATTTATGACGCCTCGTGTGAGTCGCGCTTTACATTGGTCAGTTTGATGAAATCAAGTTTCGTTCTGAATGAAAAAAAAAAAAAGTTTTGAAAACTATGGCCCATATTCTCGAAAGGCGCCTAACTAAAGCCCCCGCCTAAGTGTGTATATTTAGGCCACCAAATTATAGAGAGCCAAATTTCACTCTCTCAATCTTACAAAATCACAATAGTTCTTGGACTAAATGCAAATACAAAAACCGACACGACAGAAATGATTTCTAATGCTCATTTTATGCCAGAAAATAATTTAGTTTCTTTACTTTGTTACATAAGTATAGTAATTTATACGGGACTTGTGTGTTGACGAATGGCCTTCCATAAATTAGTGGCCTAAGTTAAGCCAAGCTTAACTTCGGCCACTTTCGAGGATACGGGCCTATGTCAATTACTTTTGCAGATGATTATTATTTGATTAGTGTTCAAACAGCGGAAAGACACGTATTCCTTACTTGTAATCTCACTATGTGTTGCAACAACAATGGTTCAATGGCGGATTTACATAAGGGGAAAACCAGCCACTGCCCCCCCCCCCCCTTTGAAACCCAACTGGCATACCTTAAGTACACAATTTAATTTTTAAAAATGCCCCCTTTATTGAGTACTTTTACGGCACTGCCCCCTCTTTTAGAAAATCCTGGATCCGCCCCTGGTTCAATATGTCCAACATATGGAATTGGACTTAATTTGCTTGTCTATCTTTGCCACAATCTGTATTTAGGCCTACGTAATCTAACAGCAGGTATAGGGTCCAGGATTCGCTAATATGAGCTCCTTGAAACATCTAA
Source organism: Heliocidaris tuberculata (assembly GCA_025618425.1). Taxonomy (NCBI): domain Eukaryota; kingdom Metazoa; phylum Echinodermata; class Echinoidea; order Camarodonta; family Echinometridae; genus Heliocidaris; species Heliocidaris tuberculata. Next base: position 12,498,018 of record CM046852.1, read on the forward strand.
AATATTGTTCCTCGATAATGAGCCTCAATAGAAATGCTTTAAAAGGGATGTTTTACAATCAAGGTTTTCCTTGTTTTCTTTTTTAAAGAGGGGTTGGTTGCATGAAAAGATTTTCTTCATATTAAGGGGAAATCCTTGTCTCTGCGGGACAGTCGGGTGTTACGCATTATGATGGCATGGCCAAAGTTTGCACATTTCTTGAAGTGTTCAGGCAATGTCAGGAATTCATGATCTTGGGTTCTCTAAAACTTAATCGAATTTATAGCAAAACATGAATGACTGTACTTTGGTGAAACTAAACGACTAATCAACAAATTTCTCGGAAATACAGTGATCTCAAACTCTGACGTCATACCGCAATCACGTTTAAACCATGATTTTTAAAGTTCTGTCAAACTCGTTTAATCGAATTTACAGCAACATAAAAGTACAGTTTAAGAAAATTGGGTGAAACTGGCCGATTAAATATAATACGACTTCGGAAATAACAACGCACAACAATTAATTTAAACAAGAGATGTCAAAATAACAGTGACTGCTAAGTTCGCGCCCGAGAGTTTACAGATGATTTTTTTCTTCAAAATAAAAATCCATGGAAGGCAAAGCAGTTGCATGAAGTCCATGACAAGGCAAAATATCGTAGAATATGGTAATTTCTATTCAAAATTTTAATAATGGCAGTATTATCTAAAAAAAAAAAAGAAAAAAAGATTATAAACCCTTATCAGTCAGATTGCATTTTTCGGAACGTATACTCAAATTTTGAGACCTTTCGACAATATTACGAAAAGTTTCTCATCCGGTGCCAAAGAAAATTATGCCACCAGTTAATTATGCCTCACTCTTTTGGTTTTTGTTGCCATAAGTTTGAAATCTTATCTAATCATAAAGATAATGACCGTCCCTGGACTTTGGCCATGCGCGAAGTTCATTTACGTCACCGCCTTATAGGCTTACAGAGTGAACACAACACTCATTGCACTGGGAGGGAAAAACAGTGGCGGAGCATGGGACTAGACATGGAGGGGGACACTGGCATCGTAAGGACACTAGTCTTACTGCAGGTGGATGAAATGTGCATTGAAACGGTCATTGATGGGGGGGGGGGGGGAGGGGGTGCGGCATGGATTCCATTTGTATTCTTTTTCACGTTATACCTTTCCCTCTTTCATTTTCTTCTCCATCTTTTTTTTCTCCTTTTATACCTCCTTTCCCCTTTTGTTTACCCTTCGATTGTGTGTGTGTGTGGGGCGAGGGGATACTTTGCTCGCGCATGCCCCCTGTAACTACGTCATTAAAAAGAAATGTCGGACTAACTTTCCGACAAGAAAAAAAAGGGGGTTAATCAGTTTGGGGATATGCTTACAAGGGTTTATATGTTCATCTTGAAGTCACCACAAGCATGACAAGTGCTCGAATCTCCATGCAAACTCCCACCCAAAAATCCCATCGCTATGTGCCACATTTCCGATTTCGGGGAGGGTATTTTATGTCCTGTTATATATTTAATTCCTGTAGTTATATATTTATTATTACTGTTTATTTTTGTTTAGATTGTTCTTTATTTACATTTTTTATTTTTTTTAATCTTTATTTTTATTTTTATCATTCCTTTTTTCTCAAGTTGTACGAAAACTATTTTCCTTGCACAAGTTGGATGATGATTGACTGATTCTTGTCGCTCGGTTAAAAACGTGGCCATCCATTTGTTATCTGATTACATCCTGATTTACTTCTTGTTTTTACTTTATTATGTTTCAGTGTTCCATCATGACTGCCGAAGTTACAGCAGTTCTTCAAGGCCTGGAGTGCTGCTTGTGCTTGAACCTTTTCGAAGAACCAAAGCTTCTCTCCTGCACCCACTCTTTCTGTGAGAAGTGCCTGAAAGAGTTTCATGAATGCCAAGAGAATCCCAACAGACTACCGTGCCCCCTATGCCGTCAAATCACACAGTTAGAGAATGGAGACGTGTCCGGTCTAAAAACCAATATTCCTTTGAAGTCCATGGTCGGAGATGTGATGTCAATTAGGAAGACGTGTACCGTCTGTGACCCGGAAGCTAAATCTCTTGCAGTGCACTACTGCCAGGAATGTGACGAGTACATGTGTGATACTTGTCTTAAAGCCCATGCTAAGTTCAAAAAGAACAAAAAGCATGAGGTTGTCAGCGTGGATGATGTCAAAAGCGGGAAGGTGAAGGTAAAGCAAATGTGCGATAAGCACCCAGGAGAAGAAAAGTCATGGGTGTGTACATCCTGCAAGGTCTCTATCTGCTTCAGATGCCATCTGGTCGATCATAAGGATTCTGACCATGTGGTTCAGAATCTAGAAGAATTTAGAAAGAAATCGATTGATGATATTAAATACCTCCAGAAGAGAGGTCTTGAAAAAGTGGAAAAGATCAGATCATACACAAGCATGGTAGAAGAAGAGGCGGCTCGGATTGACACCATCATTGCTGAGAGAAAAGCTGACATCAACAAGGCATTCGACGAGACACTCTCACGATTAAACAAGAAGAAAGACGCGCTACTTGATCAATGCGAACGGCAGAAAACGAAACTAACCCAAGAACTGCGCGAAATTAGTAAGAACGAGATAGAATTGATGTCGAGGATCACTAACTTGTGTAACTTGCTTGGTAATCGTGTTGGGACATCACTAGAGGTTGAGTCGTTATTAGTTGCATTTAATAACCTCTGTACAGAATTGCAGGATATGTTACATAGGGATGATCCTGAGGAGTTTAAACCAAAAAGGGTCACGAGACAAGCAGAGGGGATAGCTTTCACGGCATACAGACTTGAAGATAAGCACAATATTGGGAAATTGGATCTGAACGACTGGACACTTGAAAAGGTGGCTGAGTTTCGAAGTTCAGGAATGAGCCCTGTTAGCATGACGTCAACAAAGGATGGTAAGATGGCAGTGGGATATCTAAATGATGGTATAGAGGTATTCACCGTTTGGGCTCCACAGGAAACGGTGTTAAAGCACCTAGCAAAATGGTGTATATCTGTCTTGCCTGATGGCCGTTATATCGTGCGGGATGACGATGAACAAATGTTGCTGTACTCCCATAGCTGGGCTAAACTCTTTACGAACAAATTTCAAATGCATGCTCCTAATGACTTTGGCGGCATGGATGTTGACAAACATAACAACATCTATGTTGGATATTACAACAAGATTTCTATACGCGTCTTCAATCCTACAGGTGGGGCACCGATAAGGGAGATCCCCTGCAATGGCTTTAAGCCCTACTTGATTTGTCCCATGAATCACAGCAACATGCTTGTGGTTTGTAATGGCGTTGTCGTTCGGATTATTGATCAAGAGGGTAGAGTGATGGCTGAGGTGGCAAAGGAGGGGAGAGAAATCAGTGCACGCCCTGCTGTCCTGCATGATGATAGCATCCTGATTGGATGGAGGAAGGATGGTCTTGTGAGCATTGATCTCTACACAGACCAACTGGAACATGTCAGGTCTGTCTTTGATGAGGTTCAGTTCGGTAGTTTGTATTGGGGTTTGAGACAGTTCTCATCGGGAGAGATCGGCCTTTGTGACACTTTGAGATTTTTGGTCTTGCGTAAATCATAGAAATCTGACTTTTTGAGAGACAGATCCTCACGGTTGCAGGACACATACTCTGTCGGCAGTTCCTCCGCAGCCAGTATCCTACACCAACCGACTTCCACTACCTAACCCTAACCATCACCCCCAAACCGAACCTAAAAACTGTACTGTAACCCTTACCCTAGTCCTATGTCCGAAGCGATTATCGGAGCACCGTTCTTACAACCCAGAACATTAAACTATCGGTGTTGAAGCTTGGTGTATGTTTTTGTGTTTTTTTTCCAGCATGAGAAAATCAACGCCTGATAAAAGCAAATACCTTCGGTATTCACCCGGCAGCATCAACGTGTAAAATCAATACAGTTAATGGCTTGGTAACCAACGTGTTTTAACATGACTGTATTTGTATCCAAAACAAATATAACAATGCAGCACAAGGTATCTTTATAATTTGTCCAAACTGATAGGAATGTGCCTTGAAGGCATTCCATAGAGGTGATTTGCATGATTTGAGAAGACTAAAACAATTCTGGAGGTTTAAAGTATGCAATTACATATTTATAGGTCGAAATTGAGGGAAATATGGCAGGGGGTGGTTTGGGAAGACCAAAACTTTTTTTTTTTATTTTTTTTTTTTTTATGTTGACCATAGGCACAGTTATTACCCTTGTAGGGAGAAAATTTATCCCTTGGTATTTTGTTTCAGAAGTCCCCATTAGCACAAAGGCTGCTACGCACTGACAAGAACCATGACTGCGTAGGCTACTTCACATTCAGTCAAGTTTTACGAGGCCTTGATTGTGATCGGATCTAATATGAACATATTTCATGTAGCAGCATAATATACGTGTCCGAGTGCGACAGAATTGAGTTTGGACCCCACTTTCATAAAGATCCGTTCTGCATTTCCATCTTTAAGAGGAAGGGTAAAATAATCATTTATTTGCAAGACTCACCATCAGTTATCATGGTTATAGTCCCATATACGTGTATTTTGTATGTTTGTTGTTCATTAATTTGTTCTGTCATGGAAAACAGGTCGTGAACCATTTTTGGGAATTATAGAGTTTTTATTTTCTTGCATTTTTGTTTGTTAAATTTGGTTGTACTGATTATACACAGCTGTAGGTCATGGCGCTGTACGCTACTGTACTGAAGTATGTGTGTTATCTTTTTGTGTGCCTAGTGAAATACTGTACTAGAGGATTTATGTGTAGAGCCTGTGTAGAATGATACCAGTGGCACAACAATGGCAAATTAAATTAGATATTCATTGATTTTTAAAACTGACTTAAGTTTCATTATTGCGTAGGTGAAGCTTAGACCGGACAAGTTTGTCAAAATTCGACGCTTGCAAACATTCGAAGTAATGATTATTATCAATTACAAATTGCTAAAATACAGCCCCGACATAGCACCTGAACAGCTCTCCGAAAGCCGCTGAAATGTGTGACGTCAAAGACAGGACGTTAATTGCACAAGCAGACGATGTCCCATAACATCTCACATATTTTCAGTGCCTGTTTTGTCATCTTCTCTTCAGTTATTTCACTTCACTAGCATTAGTCTATTATGTTTAATACATATATTGCCTCACTCTAAACCCCGTGCATGGGTTTATTTGGATGGAAAATGAAGCGTTACAAGAATAAAGGAATCAGTTGCTTGTAAACAAAATAGACGCCATTGCATTCACAGCTGCATACACCGCTGGACGTTCGGCGTTGAATGAGGGATGAATACCGTCCTTGCAATCATTCAGCGGGCTTTTCAATTTGAAAGTGTGGTTTCTTTGATTGTTCATTAACCCTCATTATATGTATTTACAAACAAAAGATTACAGTAATCGGAATCTGTTTCATTCCCATTTTAGAATGGTGTGAAATATGGGCACGTTTGAATACACTAAATTCTTTATAATTTGAGAAATAACTGCACTGCACTTATGTTCATTCTTTATGGGACGTCGTCTGCTTGGACAGGATTGTTCCCTTTATTGACGTCATTGAAACATTGTTATTTTTTTGGCGAAGCGCTTGTATATCGCAGATGCTGGGAGGTAGTTTTATTTGTATTATTGTTTAATTACCTGATATGTAGTTGACTTTAAACTGATACGATTGCTATCTGTTAACTTGCCAGTTTCTAGTGATACATTATTTATCATATTTGTGATTTTCTTTGAATGTGTACTTTAAGGGTTAATGTTCACTACGTACATTATACCTGCACAATTAACTTATGTATACCTTAGGTACAACTTATATTGCTGAGGTACGTAATTTTCAAAGATTGTAGTAAAATCGACAAATTTCACACTATATTACTTTTAGTGTTATTGAAATATGAATCGAATCATAATGCTGATATCAGTGTAACGTACAACTCGTTCGTTCTAAACGACTACAGTAAATAAAGATATTGAGGTGGCTTTTCTTCTTTCTTTCTTTTTTTTTTTCTTCTTTAAACTTTTACCTGTCATTCACTCCGCATTTCATTGTCAATTCAATGTATATCTAAACGTGAAAATTCTGTTGAACGCTTTCCTGATGATTTGTATTTATTTTACATATTACATTACATGTCAAGTGTTTATGAGTATCACAATATCTTTATGAAGTTATGCAATTGATTTGTGGCATGGTAAAAAAGGGGAATCATATATTTAATGAATCCCCACACAAATATTGTAAACCCAATTGAATTATTCAGATGTGGTTTGATTTGAAAAATCGTGTAATGTGTTGTTCGAAATGTTTATGCGTCCAGTTGTTTGAAACGTTTGACTTCTTTAACGAGGCAGTCATGGAAGGCATGGCCCCTGTCTTTTAAAAAGAGTTGCGATTGATCCAAATTGATCGCAAGTCCTCCAATCAGTCGCAGAATTACAGACTCCTGTTTGTTTAGTGCAGAGTTGTGATTGATACCAGGTTACGATCGATTTCAATCAATCTCAATGGTTTATAAGACGGGGTCCAGGAATTAGGTGAAAAGGGGGTGAGAGAGATAGACAGACAGACAGACAGACAGACCTGCAGAGAGAGAAAGAAAGAGAGAGAGGGAGAGAAGAAGTAGGTGGACAGAAAAACACGAGAGAGAAAGCTGTGAAAGGGAAAAGTGAGAAACCAATTGAGAAATTGAGAAATTAAGTCTTGAAAGAATAATAATTCTACTACAAACTTTATTTCATTGTAACTTTCATCATTTTATTAGTTACAAGTTATAAAGAACGTGTAGAGTTATATGCACACAACAAGGAAAGTTTGAAGAGAGTAGCATTTTGTGGGATTTTTTTTTAATAAATATTAACACAATCGCAAAGACTTTCATGAAATCAAATTAATGGCGTTTTCAATACCCTATTGTCATGATTGTATTGCCTATAAACATGTTGGCATCATTTGATACGTCACTGTAATATTCGCACACCTCAAAAGGTGATGCACAAGGCTACTGAAATTGCCATAGGTTCATTTCTTGAAAGTTTCACGATATGAACTTAAAATGACGAAAAGCATTCAACTTCATCTAAATTCTTGCAAGTTTTCGTGTTTCCAAACTTCTTTCCTATAATTTTGGCGTAGCCAAACTTGTTGAATAGGGGGTGGAGGGTTAACAATAAAATTACAGAGTCACGTAGTTACTTGCACGCACGCGTTGTTTTTTTTTTTTTTCTTCTTTCTTTCTTTTTAACCGCTTTTAGCGGATTACCGATATGAAATATTCTATCACGATTACCGATAGGACATATTTTCAATCCTTGATTGCTTTCTAATCGATCGAGAGGTAAAATTATGAAGTCATCAACTTAGTTAAGGAATGTGATGCAAAGTTGATTTTTTCACAAGTTTTTATTTGCTTTAAGATACGTGAGGGTTTTATGTTTTGGTATAAAGATTCGCATTAACATGTAGAGAATATGGCGTAAGAGGGGGGTTGGGCTGCCATCCCTCAAGAATTTTAAAAATACCATTATTCATGTTATTTGTGCAACCGTCATCTCGTAATTGGGCAGCGCGGTAGTCTGTTTGTAAGGGAATGCTTTATTTTGTTTTGTGTCTCTCTTTTTCTTATCTCCGTCGCAGAACTTTTTAACTTACATAATTTTATGTATTACGTACATTGGGTTGCCTTATTTAGAATCGTAAAAGGGCAGACTTTGTCGGAGAAAATAAGAAATAGAAGTGAAAACGGCCACCTTATCAAAAGTAGAGAGAGGTACTTATCAGAAATGAAAAGAGACACTTATCATCAGTGAATTTTTTTTTAATGAAATATTTGGGGTACCTGAAAACATGGAGGCACTGTGCTCCCCCATCCCCATCCCCTCTCTGCGCCACCTCTGTCCTGGAGAATACCTACCTGGAGCGGTAGTGACATCAAACATGACCGCATTGCCAATAGGAAATTCCCCCATACCAACGGTGATATTGTCTTCCACGATTTGTTTTCTTTCGAACTTTCACTACTGTTTCTTTGATATTTTTTCCTACTTCAATTTAGGCCAACATTACTTCATGTAAAGTTTCAGTCCCTCTTTAAATCTTTGAAGAGATAGCACTTTTTTCAGAAACTGTGTTTAATGTAACTATAACATTAGGCTATATATAGGCTGTGGTAATGGACGAGCTACCGTCCCAAAACAATGCAAAATACGGCTCTTCCTGTTTGAACCTCTTCTGACTCATCTGGAATCATCCATGTTATGTTTTTTCTTTTTCAATGTAGGGCCTGCTGGCTTCCAGCCATTGGAATTCCCAAAAGCACAAATACATGCGTGTGAACAGTTGAAGTTTGCCTATCCGGTTTTAGACCATCGCTCTGTCTGTCGGAAACTGTCCCTGTGTATATAGTCTGGTAATATCGGACGGCCTTTTCGTGTCCTATACCTCCATACTGTAAACATATTCTATCACGCAGTACGGAAGAAGTATACAGTCATGAAATCATAATTATATGCCATTACAGTATAGATTGTTAAGTTCAATATTCATGCACCGATTGTAAGAGGGGAGAACAATTCGATCGGTAAGCACGGTAAGTTCAGCTTTTTTCTGTCATGAAAAATTGTAACCTGTGACTGCAGACAACTCTGTCGTAATCTAAAGGGAAAACAAATACTGTTTTCAGAGGGGTTTTTTAAGGTTATTGATAGTGATAAATAAAATAACATTTTTATGTCTGTTGTGAATGTCAAGCTGTGTGGCACGCATCTCTATCAATATGCGCTAAAATATCTACATAACAGTCAATTTCAGGAAGAAGCAGGAAAAAAATGTAGTCTGAAACTGAATGGATCTAGGCCTTACTTGATAATTTATATCAAATTAAACTCACTTCCTTTCACCGAACATTCAGATATTTGATGTAGTATGAAGACAATGTTACATAAGCGATTATAATTTTTAAAAAATTATCATTATATTTTAAACAATACCCTAGTCTTAACCCCCCCCCCCCTTCTTTCTTTCTTTCCTTCTTTCTTTCTTTCCCTTTTTCTATTTTCCATAGTCTTTATTGGGATCTCCGATTTTAGTATTATCAAGTGCAGTATATGTAATCGTGGTAATTATCCTGATTATAACCAGGGGCGGCGCTACAGGGGGGCAGAGGGGGCGACCGCCCCCCCCCCTATGATTCTTAACGTAGTGAAAAAAGAAAAAAAAAAGAAAAAAGAAGAAAAGGAGGAAGAAAAGGGAAGAAAGAAGAAAGAGGAGTATTAAAAAGAGAGGTCTTAAACATATAAATCTATATTACCCCTGTTATTTAATGGAGAACAAATATGACGTCATCTTTAGGTCGTCTTGCCCCTCCTATCAAAATACCCTGGCGCCGCCCCTGATTATAACAATAATAATTACAGTTTTCCCATTTCAACACTTGTTTCATTCAAGTTCATCATTGTACAGTTCTTTTTCGTCCCGAGAACCCTGGAATAAGCAAATGTCAAAGTTAATTTCGTCATTAATTTGTCATTCAAGTTGGTCAATGGGCAGTCAGTTTCAACGTTAATTTTGTCCACTCAATTTCGTCAGATTTCATTTGAATTCGTCTTACCTGATGATCCGCTGCAGAATGTAATAATCGAATTCGTCTTTATGCAATCACTTTCAAAAGATATTCATTCAAATTCGTCGGATAAAGTTTGCAAGACATTGAACTGAAACCTTACAATGGACAAAACAGACACCCTTTTTTTCATAATCCAAGTATGCCTCCTCATTTCTTGAATAAAACATATAAAACAAAAAAAGTAAATACAAACCGTTAATTTGCATGTGTATACACATTTTTTTCTTTCGTGGATGTTTTGTCAAAATTAATGTCAAGACAAGAAATCTAATAAAAATCATTTATATATGACAAATGCATGAGTGAAGAATTTGAAAGACGCTTTGCCGAAATTCGGAATGCAAAATTACGAAATTGATTTGACACATTTTGAAAAGTGAATGCCCAAAGACGAAATTGACCGTGACGTGTGCAAGATCACGAAGTTTGGGGACGAAATTGAATTTTAAATATATGAAATTAAATGAAAAAAGTGGTAAAATGAACGGGAAATCCTATACAAAGGACATACTTAGTTGACAGTGGGCATATACATCAATTTTAAAGGGATTCGGTAACTTTGTGGAGGCTTGAATTTAATAAATTGTTGAATGTTGATATCTGTCTTGTATAATGATGTTCAGAAGGATGAATAAATAGCCAGGCATAGAAAGGTTTTCAAATATATAATGCTATTATTAAGATATCTATGACTGAATACTCCCATTCACGAAAGCGTATGGCCATACGCTTTAGTCTAACACTGAGTCTATGGGGGAAATGAGTCTGGCATTTCCGGTCACTTTCATATGTTTACTTTTGTGAAGCACGTGATGATTTTGAAGTGGTTTTTTTTTCTTCCTAGGCTTCATTTTTACACCATATTACATACAGTGATAGCATGTAAGGCCAGGCAGCTCAGATTTTATCAGATTTTATCTACAAAGTTACCAATCACTTTAAGGGAGACATTAAATTTGTCCGAAAATTCATAAGACGACAACTTTATAAGGGCTGAAGTCCACGAGACTGATATTTCAGATGCTTGAACCTTACTCAACTCACCATCAGAATGTTTAAGCATGGGGGAAATTACATACCAATATCTATTCTACAATACAATAGATAGTGGTTCCCCCCCCCCCCCCAGCTCAGCACACGCTCATAATAGAATTGCATGGTTTCATACAATACCTCCTCATTGCCTTTGTTTCCTGCTGATACTACAGCATGTCTGACATAGCAACTCCTATGTTGGTATTGTATGCTGTATTGTAACAAGTGTCAGGTTTGACGAAGTTAAATACCACTTTCACTGGCAAAATCGCAATTAGCTCACTGATCAATGATTGACAGGTGATGTCACAGGGGAAAGTAATCTGGAGGAATTTTTTTAGGGTGGGGCTTAGCAGGTTTTAGAAAATTATTTCAAAAAATATTTTAAAATCTATGAAATATATTTAGGAGTTTAAATATCAAAATATGAGATGTATGCATGGTATGTAGGACTGCACGCCAACAGGTATCAACTTGCATTTGGATGGCAAGGGCCCTTCAAGTTTAGCTCATAGGACCGTGCGGACGCACTCGTGGTTTCGTAACTAAGTTTACTTGAAGTTTTAAATCACGAGTGATCTTTATGGTTAACGCGAGAACTATGAGCACGGGGGGGGGGGGGGGGAGGAGGGGGTCCGTATGAGCTGTAACTTCGAGGTTTCGCCTGCCTGTATTACGATTGACATCTCAAATCACGTTGAGCTTCCGGGTCAGTCCAGCACAGACCGAAAGAACGCTCAATGATTGATTGTAGAGATCAGTAATTGGCACGAGCAATTTTGAACGCATGCTATGCACACTGCACACTCAACGTGATCAAGTACTTCCAGTTGTAACAACGACTGCTCGCTTGGCTTGTAGTTAACTTTGAGCAGTCGGTTTTCGGTCCCGTGTGAACCCTCGTCGTTGTTAGTGGGTCTCTGTTTTAAAACCTCGAGGTTTCTCTAACCATGCTAACTTAAAGTTTAAAACAACGACGGTATCCCGTGCAAACGTAGCTAATGTTAATGATCTGTATAACATCTGTTTTAGTGTGAATGCCAGCTAGCGGTGTCCAAACGCCCATGAGAGCTCATGATCATATGCGATATGGGTACCCGTTATCAGAACAGATTTTAGGATTACTCTTCTCTGATTTCCATTTAGATTGGCATGATGGCTGACGATGCTTCTGTAATCCTTCGATGCGCTTTGTGTAACAAACGTCTCATAGAACCAAAGCTTCTATCTTGTACTCACTTCTTCTGCATGAATTGCCTGGAATTCATTCACAAGTCTCAAGAAAGACGGCACGAGATGTTCTGCCCCCGTTGTAAGAAGATCACTCCACTGATCGGTGGGAAAGTCTCCAGTCTGGAAACCAGGAAGAGGTGTACTGTATGTGACCAGAGCGCTCAAGCACAAGCATTTCAATATTGTCAGCAATGTGAGGAGTACTTGTGCAATCAGTGTCGAGATGATCACGAGCACTATAAGAAGATGGCTCTACATGAGGTGGTTAGCGTGGAAGATATCGCCAGTGGCAAGGTGAAAGTCAAACAGGGACTGGGAGAGAAAATACTTTTTCGTGCTGGAACTACTGTATTTGTATGTTTGGGAGCATCAGCGTTAATTTATACATGTACGAAGAAGTAGACATGGTAGAAGTCCACCCTGGCATTATGTTGATTTTAAAGAAAGCAGAAAAATGGGAGAAACAGATCAGAAAATTTGAGGAGAATTTGATTTAGAAAAAAAAGGTTATTAATTAATAGAGTTCTAAACGATCAAAGGCAAACTGGTATACTCTGTGACGTAGGCCTACCTTTCGAGGACCTCTCCCGTTTGTTCATTCCTACAAAAAAAGAGCTGAACTTTCTATTTTTTCTGAGGAAAATGTCTGATTATACTTGCACTATAGATATGATCATTGCACATAATGTTTTACACAAACCATGTATAAAATGGATCTATTATTTTCTTCACCAACAACGAAGAAAATGGAAATTTATATTTTCGATACAGCACAACTTCACAATGCTGTTATTTTTTCTAAACATTCTTTTATTACTTCCATTTTCAAAATAGCATCTTCACAATAATCAGAGTAAAATAACATAAACAAGTATATTGATATGCTAGAATTATATGTGCAAACTTGAATAATCATGACATTTCTAGTGCAATAAAATGAACTATTAACAGTTACTGTAAGTCAAATCAACATAAGATTTTACCAGAACAGTTATGCATAGTGTTATTCAGTTTGTGTTTGATCGAGTATAAATTTAAGAATTCATAATCTTCTTATTTTTTATTGGATTTTCCTCAAGCTTTAAGTTTTTTAGTTTTAAAAATGTAAAATATATTTTGTATTCAAATGAATTCATTAATGTTACATTAGATATTCAAAGTGTCTGAGTAAAGAGATATGTGAAGGTGTCTCAGAGACACAAGGGCACGGGCCAGTAATTACTTCTTCATAAGGTTATGTGATAAGGCTTAGAATTAAAAAAACAAAATAAATAAGAATAATATTAGCCACGGCACCATTCAAATTATGACTTGACTAGTTCATACGAAAGTTCTTAATCAAATGAAAATATGAAGGTGTATTTTTTTAGCATTATTTTTTTTTTCTTGACAGTGGTTGTAATTTAGTAAAATATGATTATGATGTTTCTTGCGGTGCTAATAAAGTCCACATAAAACCCTCCGGGACCAACTGCTTCTCTGTCGTTGGACTGATCTGAACCATAGGACTGTATAATCCCTCTTTATTCACTTTTTTAAAAATATAATAAACATCTATCATTGTTTTTAAATGAAATTCTTCAATTAGTCATTCATCTTTGCTGCCGGTCGACGTGGAACAACCGAAAAATAAATAGATTTCATTACTGGCGTGCGACCCAACGGTCTCTCTCTCTCTCTCTCTCTCTCTCTCTCTCTCTGAATTGAATTGAGTCACATGTATTAGCTGTATTACTTATGGGGAGTTTCCATTGCAGATCCTATACCTGCTTGTGAGGGTTGTTATGAACACATTTGGAGTGAGGGAAAATCCTTCTGCGTGTCTTTAAAGGTAACAGATAGTTTTGGGAGGCCCTTAAAAAACTTTTCGTGAGATTTCTTTGATTTTACTTAATAAAAAGAAGGGTACTAACATAACTAAGATGCTGTGAAGTTTTTTCCTCCTCGAGTGAAATATTTACTGAATGAGAGGTGAAAAGTAATAAAAATCCCTGGCCCAAAAAAGAGGGGATGTAAATTCGAACAACGGCCACACACACACTCACATTAGGATTGCTGTGTGTATAGAATACGCTACACATAGTGCGAAGCGCTGGGTTTATTGTTCGAGGAACCTTCGGGTGGATATGCTCTTAGCGTGAGGCAGTTAAAAGCCGTTACCAAGCGTTTCTTACAGATATTTACACTAAAATTTGTGTCTTATGATAAATGGAGAGTAGTATGTGACTATGTTAGATAAGTTTCTTACCAGTATGATTTTTGCTACCGAGACTGTCTATGAGCTTTAAAGAGCTGGCACCACCTTTAACATGTTAAAATCATGTAAATAGAGAGCGTTTATTGTAGTAGTTGTAGACTTTATTGAATAACTTGTTTAGCACAAGGCTAATCTGCCACAAGGTCCATTGCACAAATATTGTATTATATTATGAACATTATATTAGCGGATAAGCATGGAAAAAATGCAATTAACAAAACAGAATATAAGCATGAAATTGCATGTATATAAAAAACGGATAATTGTACATCATCATTGATTACACTTTTTAAAATGCTTCAGGAAAACCGAACGTAACATTAAAGTTATAAAGTGAATTTCACTTCTTTCCTGTAATGATTTCGGACGAAAATGAATACACAGTTCTTATACTTATACTCTCTTTGGTTACTTTTTCTGTGTTTTAACTTATACATTTGTATTAAGTAGGTGTATCATATATCCTCTTTTTCAAATCATTTGTTTTTAGCTGTATAGGGTCTATGCAAAATGGAATAGATTGAAACCAAAGATAGTGAAGTATTGAGGGGAATCCATGTACAGAGCTCGAAAGTGATAAAGATAAAAGTGAGAGGAAAAAAGCATTAAACTATTTTAATTTCAATAATTACGTAATGACAGTTGGTAAATGTACTTGAAACATACACATACACAAATATTTCTAGTCAGGAAACTTTTTTTCCCCTGTTGAGATGCCTAATAACAACTGTAACAACAATCATGGAGTATTTCACGTATTGACCGTGGTATTGCCTGTTAAAGTTGCCTTAAACCGGTAGAATAGAACAGCGCCATCTTATGGTCATTCCTAACTATTTTATTATACATGTAGTAAGATTATAATTAGAGATTAGTTGCATTTTATTTTGAATTTTAGCAAACAACTCACTTGGAAGAAGTGCACTTTTTTTCAAATTACAACTATTATTTTTGACTTGCAAACATAAAAAAATTGCATTCTAAGCTTATACAAGGGAGAATAGTGCATGATGGGAAAATAAGATGCACAGACGTTTTCCAAATTCTGTCAAAAGATGGCGATATTCAGGAGGTCAGTTTATGGCTACTTTAAGAGGCAAATTTTGTAATTTGTTGAAGCAAAGAAAAAAAAACTGTACTGATATTTCTCATACTATGTAACATATACTGGTGAATAGGATTAGAAGTACAATATTCTTTTTCTCGTATACTAAATGCATTTCATCTATTCGTCCCTGTTTTCACGAAGTGACGGTAATGAGGAAAAACGCACATTTTTTCAATTTTGAGTTTTTTGCATTTTTGGACATCATTCACCATGTTCACTAACATCTTGAACCTCACAAAGTTTCAGATCATAAAAAATGTATAATTATGTAACTATGGCGATAACGTCAACAAGAAAATACCTAGTAAAAGGATTTTCCGTTTTCACAAAGTGACGGCTTACAACCGTCCCGTATGATTTACGTGTGCTGCTGAGATCCGTCACTTCGTGAAAACAAAGAAGAGCGAGTCCTTGAATTGACTTTGTGTTTTCACGAAATGACGGCTAAAAGCGCGGGGATCAAGTCCCATATGTTTTACACGCGCGCGGCTGAGATCCGTCACTTCGTGAAAATCCGTCACTACACGTCCTTGGAATTTTGTGTTTTCACGAAATGACGGTAATGTTTACAGCTCATTTCCCCCCAAAATATAAACAAATAGGGAAATGATTAAGCATAGAACTAAACACTGAAATATGATCTATCCCCGGATATAAATTTTATTCACCCTTCATACATTAAAGAGGTTGAGATTATGCTTTAAAACTTTGAAAGCGATTTATTCAAAACTAACTTTCTTTTAGTTGCGCGCTCATCCGTCACTTCCTGAAAACGGTAACGAATTGCTACCATATCTAATATACAAAAGAGATGAGTACATGGTTTACAAGGATTACCTGAATGAAGTTTCTTCTCTTATTATTAACCCATTGACTACGGGAACCGGGTGGCTCCTGTATTAAGCCTATGGGAATGGCAGAATTCAGTAGTCATTGGCCAAATTTACATCATTCACTCTTCGAGACTGTAGCTTCTTCTACTCACATTGTATCTAATGTATCCTTATATATATATATATATATATATATATATATATATATATATATATATATACAATTGTAAGGAAATAACATATACAACAGCTTCGGCAACTCTCGTGGAAATAATTACAATTGATTATAATGATTATTATTCTAATGTATATGTGTATCTCAAAGCATTCGCTTGGATCCAGCTGAGGCATGCGGCTTGTCTTTGTTCAAAACTCACCTGCCCCCGACAAAGGAATTAATTAATAAGGTTGAAGATTTGTCAATCTGTCGGTCAATTGAATCTGGTGTCGCCGAAATCACTGGCCCGTCTCCGTGGTCTAGTGGTTAAGGCATTGGCGTTCTAAGCCAACGACCCGGGTTCGATTCCCGGCGGAGACATTTTTTCAACCTTTGCAAGAATTCAAAAAAGGGAGGACATCTCTGAGGAGCTTTGATTTAAGCTACGCAACCATTATTCTCTCATTTTCATTTCTCACAATTATGTATGTATATGTATATATATATATATATATATATATATATATATATATATATATATATACATGTGTGTAATGTTTATAAATGTTATTATTATTTACATGTAGTATATTCTGAAAATGGAAAAATAAATGTTGAATATTGATTTGGGGCATAGTAACAATCTCTAAGCAAATATGTTGGAAGCACACACTCTAAATTCTGTCCAATTTTTGGTACTATTTTACCCATTTTTTAAAGTGCAATATCACGTAAAACAGAGCCGTATGCGGCAAAGCTTATAGAGCAACCTTTCTTCTTCTTCTTCTTCTTCTTCTTCTTCTTCTTCTTCTTCTTTTCCCCTTCTTTTTGCAAGATGTGACGTAGCTATTCCGTGGGTGGTAGAGAATTTTCGTTGTGCTTGAAGCGGTAGGTAGGGCGGGAATTTCAAATGTTTTATGGTGCGGCCTTCATCCCAATAGACCGACACCCCACGAGACCGGCATTTACGAAAGTTTCACTTTACCGACAGCCCATGAGACCGACAAAACAAAGGAATACATAAGGGAGGATTTATTTTGAAATGTTGGTCTCGTTGGCTGTCAGTCTCATTGGCCGTCGGTCTAGTGAACCCTCTGAAAGTTGCTAGAAGGCCCGCGAAGGCGTCATTTCCGGTCTCGTGGGCTGTTGCTCTCGTTGGCTATCAGTCTCGTGGTATACTAAGCACCATTTTATCTCTGTTTATTTATTTTTATTTCCATCTCTTTAAAAAAATTGGTATTCTGAGACCACTTTTTATCTCGGATTTTATTTCATATTTTATCTCAGTCTAATACCTCTCGCGTGCCAACACAGTTGGGTTACATGTCGTTTTTCCGAAGGTTCATAATTCCGAAGGTTCGTATTTCCGAAGGTTCCTTTACTCCGACGGTTCGTAATTCCGAAAATGAAAGAAGGTTCATAATTCCGAAAATGAAAAAAAGGGTTCACGTTTCCGAAGGTACGTAATTCCTAAAAGTTATGTAGGGCGCTATTGTATTTCCGGAATTACGAACCTTCGGAATTATGAACCCTTTTTCATTTTCGGAATTACGAAACCTATTTCATTTTCGGAATTATGATCCTTCGGAGTAATGCATCAAATGTTCGGAATTATGAACCCTATTTCAGTTTCGGAATTATGAATTTGCTGCTATGGGAAATTTCTGTTTCGGAATTACGAACCTTCGGAAAATCGAGTAACCCCTCAGGGGCCACGGAGTTAATGACATTAATTAATGACAACTTTCGAGCCTATTTTTCCGATATTTTTTTTTAACGTGTCTACTCAAAAAAGTGGAGGGGGCTGCAGCCCCCCCCCCCCGGCTCTGCAGCCCATGCCCCTATACAGTTGTACACATGATATTGGCAGCCTTAAATGCTTACGCCTATCGTATTTTGTGGGAAAGATCAAATCAAACTTGAAATAGGGTAGGGGCTATTTTATCTCTAGGATGCACGGTGAGTGCGATGTTTTTCGACAAGTACGGTGCTAAAATCATGCGATCAAAATAAACAGAAAGATACCAAGTACTGACTATATTTCTCAAGCAACAGTCTCATATGATTATCGAATTCTATTTCAAGGGTCTTGCAAAATACTATCACACTTGCAATGATGCTTGTGATGGTGTTCTAAAACCTTTGAAATTACTTTCGTCATTTTCAAGAAAATCCTATAGCAAAAGTGCGTTTTGCGCTTTGAGACGGCGCGTAGTGAAAATTGTAAAAATAGCGCATTCGTGCTCTCTTGCCCCAGAGACTGGCAAAGAGATATTCCTATTGCCGCTGGGCAAGATGACAGTGAAATCTAACGTGGCATCGTAAATGGGCGTGTCTTAGATGAGATAAAGTCTCGCAAATATGGTTCTCAGAATACCGAATTTAAAAAATGTTAAGTGTATTTTATCTCACTGACTTAAAATCTCAGATTTTATCTGAGATAAAATGAATCTCAGAATACACCCCCAGGCAACGGGGTAAAAATCACCAGATTTGCTGTTGGCTACTGGTCAACCCGGAACTCTGGTATTAAAGTTTAACCCTTTTTGTGTTAAAATTTTACAAGGAGTTTTTTCAGTGTGTGAACATGGTTGATTTAAAGTACAATTTAAAACTTTTTGATACTTCCACTCTACCTTGCTGTAAACCTTACATTATATGCCGTAAGTGCTCATGCATGCATATCTTGAATAATTTTTAAAAATGAATTATACTATGCTAAATTTTTTCTCGTCTTCATTCCCATACTGCCTATATAATGTAGAATGTATTTCATATTTTATTATATGTCATCTTATGTATGCATTGTTTGTCAATGCGTCATTTTCAGCAAGCCTTTTGTGCTTTGTGTGATCATTCCGTATCTATTATAACAATAACTTTGTAATCTTTAACTAAAACTTATTGATTTACTATGACATAATCGAAAGTGCGTCTAAATAAAGAAGATTCAACAAGTTTCATGAAGAGTTTTCTGCTCTATTTCTTGCACTTATACGTAGGGGTTACATGTATATTCAACATGAAGTACCAACGGCCTTCTGCTCAGGAAATATTAATTGAGCTATAGGGGAGAGCGGGGTGAAGTGCGACAATTAAAATCGTGATTTGGCATTCTTTGCTTTGTAACTTCTGAAATATTCATTGTAGCCCCTCCATTTTTACATGGTAAATAATATCAGTAGTAGGCTACAAAACAAGGTATTTGACACAATCCCTTTATTTCTAGTTTTTATGCAAATACTCAGTAAAAATGAGGTACTTGAACGGGGTGAAGTGGGACACCATGGAGGTGAACAGGGACAGTAATACGTGTGAAGTGGGACAGTCGGGGAGAAATGGGACAAAACTCTTGAAAATGCTAAAATTCCCCTTTTTCTGGTAGTTGTCTGAGAATGTTAAAGATAATGTATCACTTTTTTAAAAAAATGCTTAAGAGTCACTTGTAATTTTGACTTAAAGGGTACCTGAGGCCTGAAAAAATAATTTGTGTATAGTTAGCTTACACAAAATCAACCCCAGAAAACTTAACACGACATTCAACGGTGGCAGGATACAGGAGATATTGATTTTTGAAAATAAAATACCCCCCAAAATTAATATAAATAAGACTTAAGCAAAGACTAGTCGATCGATCACGATAGCTCACCTAACGATATATCGATTCAGGAACGTCTTCACTTTCAATTTTCGATTCGATAAATGAATTTTGCGACTTAGTTCTAATTTATTTGTTGTTTCATTTGGTCTGTAGATTCTTTGTAATTTATGCGCCGAACTAATTTTCTATTCGATATTAACATTTTGCGTTGTATACTTCATTCATTTGTTGTTTAATTTGGGGTACAGAATCCCCGTAAGTTACGCCCCAAATCAATTTTTGATTCTTTAAAAACATTCTCCGTTGTAAGATTTCATTCATTTGTTGTTTTATTTGGATTGTAGATTATCCATAAGTTACGCGCCAAATCAATTTCCAATTAGATAAAAACATTTTGCGTTGTATCCTTTATTCATTTGTTGTTTCATTAGGGTTAAATATTATCAGTAATTTCCGCCCCAAATCAACTTTCGAGTGTTTGTCAGCCCCGGCGCTGTACATAATATAGCAGACGACAACGCGATAATGCGATCGCGATAATTCCACTATCGCGTCTTGGCGTTCGCCGAACGTGCACGCATAAAAAAACGCACACGCATAGAAAACTGCTCGCGCGGAACTCAACTGGAGTTGAGTTCCGCGCGTCGTTCGTTCACGCTGTCCTTTATTCTCTTCAAACTCCTTAACCGCTAACCTGTAGAATGCCGGGAAAAGTTATTTGGGGTTAATTTTATACATTCTAACTGTATACAAATTATTTTTTTTGACCTCAGAGACACTTTAAAGATTCATGCCCATTCAAAAAAATGAATTGGATGAAATGATGAGCGTTTGTAAATTTTAAGCTACATTTCGACGGTTTTTGGCAAAAAATGAATAATTGTTCATACTATTCATACATTTTTTTTTGTTACACACAAGTTTTTCTGAAGTAGTATGAATCATATGTAACAAGGAATTGACCGACATGTAGACCCAAAGATATTTTCAGGTAATACGTCTATGGATTATGACTGATAGAAGCTCATTTTCCTTACATACACAGAAAGTAACCGAACTGAATTCGGACAAGATGTCCAAGTTCACCCCGATAGTAAAAAAAATAATAAATACCGGCAAAATATTAGTGTTAGTATTAATCGCTGAAAATATTATTGCAAATTATAGGGTCATATAAGACTTATATGCTGTATGCGGGGTGTTCATCATAGCTAAGTGGTATAATAATGAAAAATAGAAGGGGAAAAAAAGGTGAAAATTAAACCTACAAGCAAAATCGCAGTATAGCTGTGGATGTATTTGTGAACATTAGTAGTTAAGACATTTCGTAGGATTCAAACTAATTTATGAAAAGTTAATTATTTTTCTAGTTAGCTGTGGTGTCCCAGTTCTCCCGCGTCCCAGTTCACCCCGCTCTTTGAGGAAATCAATGGGCGATAGCTTCAATGCTTAAATGTCCCCTAGTTGTCTTCCTGTGGGGGGAAATAGCGCTCGCTTGTCAACACTTGTAAAAGATGCAGGCAAACCCCCACTTCAGTCCTAATGCTCAACCAAGTGTCTCTACTGTAAGACTACCATAGGCCCTGTACTATTAAACGACCAGTAGGAACCTGGGTTAGGCTTGTCTCCAGACACAATCATGACAATGATTCTAATAAAGTGTCAACTTAGGGCTGTGCAGACTAGGCATGATAGGCGAAGGAGGTTGAGCCAAGAGGAGGTCAATGAAACCGAAATTAGCAAGATGAACAGCGCCATCTAGTGACAGAAGTTATATAAGGCTCGTACAGGGCTCACATAGGTAATTCAGGCTCCCGTTCGCTCACGTGTTAAATCAACAGTAATCAAAAATCATATTTTGAAAACGTTGAGCTGGAATTCGGTATAATGTTCAGAATAGAGACAAAATATAAAAATCTCCTGAATGAGTTGCATTATTGTTATTTTTCCCGGTGATAACAAAATTTATGCAAGGCTGAAGCGCGGCTAAACATATCTTTCGCCGACTCGCAGGCTGAAACAGTGGAAATACACTGAGATAATATAAACCCTTTAAAAGTACACAAAGACAAGCTCACCTCAGCCTAGAGGTGAAATCGAGAACCCTATGACTATTAAACATCATTAACCATCTTTAAATGTACAGAAGACAGTTACTCGATTTTATATGAATTTCTTTATTCAATTTGTATCCTATCAACTTTGCTCCGCGTCACAAGAATGCATTGCGAGCGGATGAATTACTTATGTGAGCCCTATAAAAAGAAACGACACTACTAGGATAACTACCCCCAGGACAATTATTCCCCCCGGACAACTACCCCCACGGACAATTACCCCCAGGACAACTACACCTAGGATAATTACCCACAATGACCATAACCCTCGCCCCCCCCCCCCACCCTCTGAGGGAAATGTCCTTGGGGGTAATTGTCCAGGAAGTAGTTGTCCTGGGGCAACTTTCCTAGGCCCTGGGTTAGTTGTCCTGATACGCACTACACTTTCCCGTTGGGTATTGTCCTTTTGATAATAGTCATGATAGTGCAGTTGTAACAGTAGGCTGGGTCTACTAATTCCTACCTTTTCGTCCCGTCCTCCTTCCTTTCTTTTTTTTTCCCCCATGCCCGCCTCCTTTTTTAATGTTTTTTTTTTTCTCTTTTTATTTTCAATTTATTTATCTTATTTCTTTTATTTTTGTTACTTTTTTATTTTACTTTTCATTTTTTATTTTTTATTTACTTATTTATTAATTTTTTTTCTTTTTTTTTCTTTTTCTTTTTATTTTCTTGGGGGGGGGGTCAAATAAAACGCATCCTGACAATTACCTCCA
Source organism: Heliocidaris tuberculata (assembly GCA_025618425.1). Classification (NCBI taxonomy): domain Eukaryota; kingdom Metazoa; phylum Echinodermata; class Echinoidea; order Camarodonta; family Echinometridae; genus Heliocidaris; species Heliocidaris tuberculata. The sequence continues at coordinate 12,520,720 of CM046852.1, forward strand.
GGACAATTACCCCCCAGGACAACTACCCCCAGGACAACTACCCCACCCCCCCCCCCCGACACTACCCCTGGACAATTATCCCCCCCCCCCCCTCAACAACTACACACCCGGATTCTTGCGTAGTTGTCGGGGAGTGTCCGGGGGGGAGCTAAATTTTGTTCCCGTGGGGAATCAGGGTAAACGTCATTTTATGGGGGTAATTTTTCCTGGGGGGGGGGGGTAATTGTCCGGAGGTAATTGTCCTTGGGGTAGTTGTCCTGGGGGTAGCTGTCCTCTGGGGGTGTAGTTGTCCGGAGGTAGTTTTTCAGGGGGTAGTTGTCCTGGAATCCAAATAAAAAAATATTGAATTGAATTGAATTGAATAGAAGTGAATTGAATTTATTTCCACGTCTCCATTTTAAAAGAATTCATAAAACATGTCAAATATATATACAAACATGAACACATTACAAACAAATATACCAAAAAAAAGAATAAATATAAATGTGGTGGGATCATAAAAAGTTTGGTTAAAAAATGATCCCATTTCACATGAAAACAAAAAAATATACAAAGATAAGTAAAGAAAAATATAACAGAAAAAACAAATTTAGCACAGAGAATTATTACTTAGTAAAAAAAAAATCATAATATTCATAACAGTGTATTCTTTAGCTATAGATACTCTTTAAACTTGCGTTTGAATGCGTTCAGAGATTTAGTGTCCTTGATGTGTCGAGCATATCATTCCATAAAAGGCCTGGGTCCTTTACATGTTATTATTGATCTAGAAAAGGAAGTACAACCATAAGCAACCGGTAGTCAAGTTTACCCCTAGGATTATAATTGTGAAAATTGCTATTTTGCTAAAAATTGAGTTGTATATTTTGGGTAAAAGTTTCTCAATATACAAAATCATAAAAGTACCTAAATTGTAATTATGAAGGTTATACACAGAGAATATATTAAGTTTTTGAAAGCGAGGCATAGAATGACTAGAGAAATCAGAGTTTGTAATTATTCAAACTATTCTTTTTTGTAATTTCAATAAGCTGTCAAGTAGATATTTATTACTAGATCCCCATACAATTATACCATAATTTAAGTGAGGCAATATCAAAGTATTATATTGCATAAGTAATATCTTTTGAGGAACAAATTATCTTAATCTATTAAGAACACCAATATTCCTAGAGATCTGATTTGATATTTTTAACATGGCTTTTCCATTTCATATCATCATTTATATTAATACCTAAAAATGTTACAGTTTTTTTTCTTGTTTTATGGGTTTATTATCACTATAAAGTTTAACATCATTTATTCCAATGTGCCTATTTCCAAAGATCATAAAATGGGTTTTCTTTATATTCAAAACCAATTTGTTAGCCATAAACCAATGATTAATTTTTTTCCTACTTCAACATTCATGATAGCATTTAATTCATCAACTATTTTATGTTTGAGAAATATACTTGTATCATCTGCGAATAATATAAGCTTTAAAATATAGAATGCAAATCATTTATGTACATTTTAAAAAAGGAGCGGGCCTAGAATTGACCCTTGAGGTACCCCGCATGTCACATTATTCATTTTTGATGTTTTTGAATTTAAAACTGTAAACTGGTTGCGATCACTTAAATAACATTGCATTAATTTCAAAGCGGTTCTTCTAATACCATAAAATTCTGAGGACATCTAGGCAATGCGGTAACAAAAACCATGAATCTGATGCAATTTTACCACCTTTTGAGCCTCTGTATTGCATGAAATGAAATTAGCCCCATCCACCCCCAAGAAAATTTGTTTTCAATTTGACCAGATAGATATCCTATATGAAATAACATGGAACCCTCTCCTACTCGTTTTTGAAAAATCCGGACAAGAAACTAGGAATCAGTCTTACGTGGCTTAAAATTGCATTGTATACTGATAATATTGAAAGAAATATCCATTGACAGGATAACTATAGTCAGTCCTTTTTCTCATCGTCCATCCATCGTCTTTGTTTACCTTGTCCTTTCACTATCCTATCTATCACAGCGAAATCGTCTCCTCCGGGGGCTATTTGTGTCATCTAGCAATTGCCCTCATATTGACTCAATTTTTCCATTGACCTCTGGTACAGGTAACCAGATCTCAAGGTCATATTGGAGCGAAATTGAACATTACCGATCTCAAATCTAATTTACCAATTCAGCTGATATCAATGCTCCCAAAATCGTTCTCGTATATTGTCTTTCCTCCACTAAGTTAACGGCAACGAAAAGACAATTTTTCATTACTGATTTTGGCAATTCATATAGATGTAAAGAATTACACTGCAAACGACATAGCGACATGCCCCTGATTCTCCGCTCTTAGTTTGGTGGAAAATTTGTAAAGGAAAAAAGTAAGGGTATTGGCAAAACTCTATATAAAATGTTATGCGTCGTAGACATATTTTAGACTTCATGTGACAATGTTAAAGTTCAAAGTTCAAAGGTATCGTCATACTTCCCACCTGTGATGTTTATTCATGCGACGCTTAAAAGGGTTAACGCTATAGTCATTTATAAGAGCTTTATCTGAAATTTGAAAAG
>CM046852.1:12528283-12535783 GCA_025618425.1 Heliocidaris tuberculata
GGGAAAACAAGTAAATATCTGCTTCATAATTTCGTAAAGAAAGAATACACACACGCAGACAAAGGAAGTTTAATCCCTTCCTCTGAGAGGCCATTTGACGTACAAAATTAATGTTCTGGGGGTGTTTCACAAAGAGTTAAGTTTGACTTAAGGTCGCACTTGAATTCCTAGTTGCTTGCGGTATATATGACACATCACCGCTTTGGTCAGATCATGCTCAGGGGACGCGCGCTATTGGGTAATCTACCAATGACATTACGCGTTTAATACCGTATGCGCATTGGCATTTACGCATGACTTTAAGTCAAACTTAACTCTTTGTGAAACACCCCCTGGTGTGCACATGGTTTAGTGAAGGAATAAACAAAACTGGAACATCTTGACAAAACAAATAACACCACTGACCCTTGTCATCTTATAATTTTCGAGCACATAAAATAAGAATAAAATTATTATACTGATTTCTCTGAAAAGAAAAAAAAAAGGTCATCACATTTTTTTATGTGTCTTTACATGTTTACAATTTAATTTTCTGACAAGTACATGGTAAAACAAAATTCATCAACTTTTCGGTTTCCTTTCCACTCCCAAATTTTTTTTTACGGCACACAACCACCCTATGCAGCACACCTACAGCCCCCCCCCCCCCCCCCCCCCCCCCCACCTCGGCTCCCATTGAATTGAATTGAATTTATTGTCAATGCACAACTGAACAGGCATAACAATTGTTTAACGATCTTACATTTGTATAAAGCATATAATTATAGGTAATACATCAACATATCGTGAACTAACATTTATGGATAACTTAAGAGCATAAATTAAGAGATAATGTATGCTGAGAGCCAGAAAGGCTTTACCTCATATTTTTAAAACCGAGTTAGTTAGCACCCCTCTGGCTCCCAGCAGACGATAAATAAATATAAAATATTTCATAATAATGTATCTGACAACAAGCAACGACATACAAAAGCACGGTTTAAGATTACAAGAATAACTTTAAATCAGAAGTAAAAATTGCTTTGGTATACAGCACAGGTCACATATTTCTTTTCTTTTTTTAATGCAGTTCAGATAAAAATAAATAAAAATATGACTAGAAATATTGTTTTGTTGTTTTTTAATGTTCTGGTTTACCCGCAGAAATTGCACTGTTCGAATTATTGAATTAGTAATACTGATATAAATGTTACATTGAATGTTGATTAAATGTCGATGCTTTCCTACGGACAATGAATAAAAAAAAGTAGTTACCATGTAATGTTTGCTCTGAAAAGCAATGCGGCAGCAACAACGTGACAACTCCGTGACGGGCACCTTCCGCGTCACGGTTGATGACGTCACTAAAGGTTAGTTATCACCGTTCAAAGGGGTTTACCTGAATAAACTGCTTGTGATAGAACAGACAAAAAATACTTATGCAACAAGACTCACAATTCCACTTTCATATGCACCTTGGTCCTTCTTATAGGCCTATAGTCTGATAATAATTCTAAAATATCACACGTTCCTTTGTTTACTTCATTTTTACTGAAGTTTCAAATAAACTTGGACATAAACTGGAATGATTGAACATGGACTCGGGCTTTGGTCTCCAGTACGCCATCATTTTTTTTTCCCCCCAACTAAGATTCTTTGGGGTTTTCTTTAGGGGCGTATAATTGATTATCTGAAAGAGGAATATCCCTGAGCGGTGGAAAAAAATCGGAGATTTGCTTTACAGGGAATATAGGTTTCAGGAATCATACCGGATCTTCATATGCTCAAAAGGGGCGTGGGCATGGGATTTTTCCGTGAAATACCGAAATTTGAGCTTTATTTGTTTTTTTCTTTCTTTAAGGAGCCGCTTTCAACAAAATTCATGAAAACTAATCTTGTGTAATTATCATCATGCATCATTGAGTATAATCTATCATTTAGGAATAATGGAAATGCTGCCTGTAGAGAAGCCATTATTTTTTTCCATTCTCAAGTAAACTAGGGTCCGTGGCCGAGATTCTTTTTTTTTTTGTGACATAGTTCGGCGAAATTCTTGATCAAACAAACCCCCGGTTGTTTGATTTCCCCGATTGTAAGTGATTGTAAACACTCCAACCGTCTAGTATCAAGGCAATCAAATATATACACAACAAACACAGTATTTAACATCAAATTGTCTCGTTTCATCGAATTCTTCTAGACATTTTCTTTTTTTATTTGTCGACGCTATAAAGCGAAAGGGTTGGGAATGTCGGGCTTGGAGTCAACAAGCGGCTGACGTAACAACTTGATGCTGACGGTGGCACATGAGGTCTAATTGCTAATTGGAACTTTAGGTATTTGGCAATCACCGCTTAAAATGTTTATTTTCTACCCCCACTCACACAACACACACACTCACACACACTTCCCAGTCAAGAGAATATTACAGGGAGAGTCGGTAGGCCTACAGCGTTTAAAGTTAAGCTTAGAATATTGTCTACCCGGCATCCCAGGAAAAACTTTTATAGATATGGTTCACGTACGAAATAAAAATACAATTTTTTCATTTCTCAATTTCGTAAATCCATTTCCTACCTATATCAGGGGGTGGAAGAGAGATCTCTCTTCCACCTCCCTGCCTATATTGAATCAATAAAAAAAATTCCCTGAGTATCAACCTACTGAAAATACCGCTTGATATTGTTACTTTTCATTAGCACTCGTTATGTTGCCTGAAGGGAAGGGGCTACACAACGATGCCCCCCCCCCCCAAGCCTAACACAAAAAAATGAGCCCTAACCCCAATCTTAAACATGTAGACCTTGTCTGAGAATTGATCCAATACGGCCAGGCGGAAATAATGTGAGAGGGTTTTGTCTTTGATTCACTTTAAAAAAAAACATTACTGGACATTTTTCTCCAAGACATTTATAAACATTAATTTTTTTATATTCTTTAACACTAAGACTCACATGAGCATGATGAGGAGGAATAACTTCATTTTTCATTTCCTATCAAGTTTTATTTTTAAAACAACATTTAAGGGGAATGATGGAAATAATTCTATAGGTCATTCCTAATTCTAATCACTCACCAGGGAGTGTTTGTATAGGACGTTCTTCAAAACATCACGAGAGCAGCAAGTGAGATTGGAGATCACCTGATGACTGTATTGCGTTTCCATGGAGACCAGAAGATGGAGTATCGATAATGGATCGGGTACCTTTCTTGCTGTTTGTGTGCACGTCTATGTGCGTGTGTTTCATCTCTCTCTCTCTCTCTCTCTCTCTCCCTCCATTCCTTTTCCCCTCCCTCCATTCCTCTCCCCCCCCCCCCCCTCTCTCTCTCTTCCCTCTCTCTCCCCTTAGTCTGATTTTCCTCAAACTTTCACTAGGCCTAATCAATTTCTCTCGTTCTCTGCTCCAATTAAATCCAACTTATATCAGCTTCTCTTATTATAGCCCGCTTTCAGTACACTGTCAGAAGAAAAAAAATGGGTAAAAATTCCCCGAGCGCGATGGTAATTATGTGATCGACCAACTTTGGCCATGTTCTTATTACCCAACCATATTGGCCCATTTCGAAGTCATAATTCTCCATTTTGACAATTATTAAACAATATATTACCTTATTTTGGCACACAATTGTCAAAAGGTGGTTAGACACATAATTATTACCACCATGTTTTTATGCTTTTGTTTTATAGCAGTGTAATGTCTCCTCTTGGAACGATGATAATCGGCGGTTTCGTAAGACAAAATTTCATAAATAAGACCACATAAGCCACATCATAATGACACTGCTAGCCACAAGGTTATAATAACCAACGCATGACTGCTCGCATGGTGTTAAAAATTAATTGTGCACGTGTCTTTCCATGTGATCTTTTTTCTCAAAGACGCTCATTAAAATGATTATCTCTTTCATAAGTGGAATGGTTTATAGCTTCCTTTTAGTTATTTTCGTGTTTCTCTTGTTTCCCCTTTCTTCTTTCTTTTCCTTGTTGTCATTTTTCATTTTACGAGTAATTTCCTCGTACTTCACTTTCTCCCCCTCGAACTTATTGGTATTTGTTGTTGTGTGATATTGTTACTGGTTGTTCTAATTTGATTTTACTTCAACTAATATTATTTTTCCTGCTTCTAATCATTCATTTTCCTCTCCTTCCTTTCATATCTCTTCATCTTTTTTTTTCTCATTCACCTCTAACTTCTTCTTCTTCTTCTTTCTCTCCATCATCTTCTTCTTCTCCTTCTCCTTTTCCTTTTTCTTCCTCTTCTTCTTCTCCTTTTTCTTCTTCTTTCTTATCCTTAATCTTAATGTGGGGGGCCGGGGGGAGGGGTGAATCCATTTAAATTCAAGTAAAATAATCACGTGATGTGTGCCAATGTAAATCTTTACAACAGATTGTAAACAACCATAAAATGATTTTATATATATATATATATAATCATTACATAATCATTATATAATCATTATATATATATATATATATATATATATATATATATATATATATATATATATATAAAAATCATTTTGTTTACAATCTGTTGTAAAGATTTACATTGGCACACATCACGTGATTATTTTCACTTGAATTTTATATGGATTCACCCCCCCCCCCCCCCCCCCCTCCCTTTCTTTCCTCAGGCAATCCAATAAGAAAGATGATAAAAAGTCAGAGGATTCCGAAACCAGTTTGAAAGATTATCTCAACTTGTGCAACTTCTTTCTGCTCGAATGAGGCACAAGCAAAACGGGGAATTGGATTTCAATTTATGCATTGCTTTCTTAGGCTGATCCTTGTGTGCCGTATTCTAGCAAAGCCAATAATCATATTCATTAGCAAAGTCCGATCAAAAGAGCAAAGGAAACTCTATAGTCTGTTATCATGCTTTCAGGATTTCAAGATTTCTAGGCCTCTCTCTCTCTCTCTCTCTCTCTCTTTCTCTATCTATCTATCTTTCTGTCTCTCTCTGTCTATCTATCTATCTATCTCTCTCTGTCTAACTATCTCTCTCTTTCTTTCTCTCTCTCTCTCTCTCTCTTTCTGTCTCTCTCTTTCTCAGGTAATTCACCTTCCATAAACCCTTAATTTGATATCAATGCTGTTCATTTTCCCGGAATGGAAGAAAGGTAATTCTACCAGTAGAAATTTTAATTGTGTCTGGTAATGTGCGATAGGCATCGGGCTGAAAAGTGATTATGAGATCGTGATTGTATATATTGTGACTCTGTAACAAGAAAAAAAAATGCAACTTTCATTTTGAGATATTTGTAATTCAAGAGAAATTGTTCGCAACAAAACGTCAGTTAAGATTTGCTTGTGAATATAATCATTTAGAAGAGAATTGCCAATTCGAACGTGCAAACATGAATCACCTTTCCCCATATTTATTTGTATATTAAAGCTCTGCAGTTCTTGAATGAAATGTTTCAGGATTTTGAAATTTGCTGAGAAGGTTAAAAAAATAAAGGCATTGCTGGTTTGTGGAAGAAGGAGGGTGCACCCCCCCCCTTCTCTCTCTCTCTCTCTCTCTCTCTCTCTCTCTCTCTCTCTGCTTGTCCATCTCTCTGTCCCCTTTCTCCCTTTCGGGAGTCGACAGTCCATTTTTAGAAAATAAGCAGGGAAATCAAACTCCAGCATAAGGGTCGGCGTAAATTGATTTCTGCTTCTGAATGATAATCGCCCCATTATACCCCCAGTGACTAAAAAGAATGAAAATTAACTCCCCACCCCCACAAACCACGATGACGATGTCACAATACCCATCCCTCCACCTCATGCAGCAAAACAGGACAACAAACCGCCTCCTGTGCCCCCCTACAGAAAGGTGGTGCCCCCCCCCCCCCCCCAGTGCCCCCTAAATCCTGGCTACGCTGCTGAACTGTTCTCCTCAGGCCATGCTCCTGCACAGTAATCGATTTTTATAGAGACGTTTCCCGGTGTAATCACAAAATCTTTATTAACATTACAGTTAATTAAGCAACGGTTCAATTTATTTATATGACATTCCATTTGCTCCAATGTGTCACCATGGTCATGCAGTATAGTTGTATATAGTATAATGATAATGTTCGCTTCCTGTTTCGTTTTTGGATCAAATTTATTTTAAAGTGCTACTTTCTATAATTCGTAGATGTGCATTCACATTTTTTTTAAAAGCGGGGGGAGCGTTTCATCAAGCATTTTGTCAGTGATTTTTACTGACAAATTTGCTCTCAGCCAATCAGATGCAAGGGTTTCAGTAGCTTATAACACTTGTCGGATGAAATATCCGACAAATCCTTTCATGAAACGCTCCCTGATACCTTGTGCATCTATCCATGATATTGTATTTTTATTCCCCTGTTAACCCTTTCAGGACAGGAATTATTTAAGGGGTAAACTGATCACATTTTGATCTTCAAATTGGCAACAATAATATTTTTCTTTTAGTGCTACATGGTTCTAATAAGGTGTAATTGTCTTTGAAAATAATACACATGGTTAGGAATTTTGTCAAAAAGTTGAAAAATTGCCAATTTTGATAAAAAATAAGGATTTTTGAATCTCTCAATGTGTTGCCAATTTAAGGATTCTAAAACTTATTCTCCTATTCAAAATTCCTGGCATCAAACACAATATGGTAATGCAACAAAAATGGACATAGTGTGTGCAGAAATTTTTGCTCTCTCTACTCATGTATCTGGTACATTTTTTAGAGCTCTGAATAAAAAGTTATTGAGCCAAACCACAAAATGTGGTCAATTGTCTTGAATGGGTTAAAGGGGAAGTCCGCCCTGAAATCATAAATTTCATTTTCTCCAAAGAAAGTATTTAATCATACATGCAACGTCGAATATGATAATTGCACATGTGTTTGTACACAAAAACTGTATAAAAAAAAAAATCTTTTCCTTTATCAAAAATTAAGAAAATAGAAATTCATATAATCTTCTGTACTGAGCTCATGGGAGAGGAGCTCGCAAGATAGGTCACAGAGTTGCCAATTAGTGTTTAATTGATTACAACTTCAAACATTGGTAACTTTCTTCTTTCTTCTCCTCCTCCCCTCCCATCTTCATCCTTCTCATCCTCCTCCTCATTCTTCTTCTTCTTCTTCTTCTTCTTCTTCTTCTTCTTCTTCTTCTTCTTCTTCTTCTTCTTCTTCTTCTTCTTCTTCTTCTTTTCCTTCTTCTTCTTCTTCTTCTTCTTCTTCTTCTTCTTCTTCTTCTTCTTCTTCTTCTTCTTCTTCTTCTTCCATATTTCTAAAATATTTTATTTATTTTAGATGCGCTCTTCACGCACAACAAACAAGCGAGCATGGGGGTATCGATCCTATCTGCAGTCATAAATCTGGGTCACGCTCAAAAAATGAGGATAAATCTTAATGTAAACATTGTAGTCTAGGTTAATTAAAGATATAGCTATCGACCGCCATAAGTGGAATACATTTGCGATATCTATATTGGGGAAGGGACTTGGAATGTCATACGACGTATGTATACTCACTATATCTATAGATTAAAGTTACACTTGGAGTAAATTTACTG